>OZ023319.1:5344293-5413415 GCA_964007375.1 Ophion obscuratus
TCTCTCTCCCTCTCTCTCTCTCTCTCTCTCTCTCTCTCTCTCTCTCTCTCTCTCTCTCTGCGGGCTTTCCGCCCTCGTCTTCGCGTGGAATTTGATCGCGGGAAAATGAGAAAAGGGCTCCAGGGCGCTTTTCGCCCCCTGCACGTGCCCCTGCGGTGTCGGCCGGCGGCGTGACGATTATCAAAAAAAGGATGCGATTATTCGAGCCCCTCTTCCCTGTGACTTTTTCTTGCAAACCATGCGAGAGGAAGGGCATAGACAAACACAGGGAGAAAGAGAGAGAGAGAGAGAGAGAGAGAGAGAGAGAGAGAGAGTTAAGTAGCAGCAACAGCGGAAGCGTCGACAGCCAGCATCCCCCGACAGCAACGGTATAAAAGCAAAGCGGGCGAAGCCTTCGCGCCGAGAGAGTATATCGCGGGAGAAAAAGAAAGAGACAGATTTAGACAGAAAGAGAGCGAGAGAGAGTGCAGGAGAGAGCGTTTCGTTTCTCTCTCTCTCTCTCTCTGTCTCTCTCTCCAGCTCCCCCTACGAAAAGTCTTTTTTCTCGCTCGCACGCGCTCTCTCAGTTGTTCGTTCCGAAGCGGCCTTCCTGTTGCTATGCCGGCGGCCCCTCTCTCTCGTTCTCTCTCTTTCGTCTCGCTCGGCGTCCTTCCCCTCCTCCTCTTCCTCCTTCCTCTTTTGGTCTCCGCCATCAGCGCCGCGTCGCTCGCCACCCCTTCCCGACCCATCCCTCACATTTTCCTCCTCTCTCTCTCTCTCGGTCTCGCTCTCCCTCCTGCCGTTCTTCCCGTCGTCTCGTTGCGCCGGAACTCCTCCGCGTGCCGTCGGCCGTTGTCCTGCAGGATAGCGCGCGCCGCGCTCTTGCTGCGCGTCTCTCTCCCTCTCTCTTTAACGACTCTGTCACTTTCTCACTACTGTCAAATTCTCTCTCTCTCCCTCGCTCTCTTTCTTTCTTTCTTTCTTTCTCTCTGGGGCGGCGGCTGCTGCTCCCGATTGTTTTTCTCACCGCAGAGAGAGAGAGAGAGAGAGAGAGAGAGAGAGAGAGAGAGAGAGAGAGAGAGAGAGAGAGTCTTAGACTTGGCCTCCCTTTCACCCTCCTTTTCCTTCCTCCCTTTCTTTCATTCTCTCCTTCCTTCTTCCTCCCTCTCGATTCTCCCATTCGGGGCTCGCGCCGCGTTAGACTCTTCGCAGTCTTTGGTCCTGATTCTTTGATCCACCCGTAGCCTTGTTTACCTTCGTTTCTCTACCTGACGTGCGATTGGCTTTGTATGGTTTTCGGTCGCGTCTTCGTCTTTTGCTTTCTTCTTTTTTTTTCGACCCCTTCCTGCCGCCCTTATGGGAGGGGGCTGCTTTCCTTCTGCTTCCCTTCCCTCGTGGCCTCGCTGACGTTCGTTCTCCACGCCGTACAGGGAATCACGTGTGTGTGTGTGTGTGTGTCTGTGTACATGCGATCTCACCACGGTCTCGCGTGTCCCATCGATTTACGCGGGTCGCAGCAGTGATTTTCGGGGATCAGAACTCTGCGCCATGTGGACGGATGTGCGGCTCGCTTTCTCGAATCCAACTATCGGAATATCCCTCCTTGATGATGTTGACACGGTGATCGATCGTCGGATTCGCTCCTTCGACTTAACGAGCTATGATAATCGTGCTGGATACACACGGTCTTGAACTTTCGACTACTGGCGATAGTTTATTTCGTCTCTTTGAATGTTGCTCAAGAGGCGAGTCACCTTTAGGCGAGAAAACAATTGCTGATTTTCATGATATTTTCTTTAAAGAAAGATTCTGCACCTTTTTTTTAGATTTCGGGCATGTTTCATTACTATGTTTGGCTGTTACGTGATATTTTTCTTTTTTTTTGGCTTTGTAAATGGTGGAGGTACGGCACGGTCTCCTAAACGGGTTGCGGGGGATGTTGTCAAACGGCGTGACACGTAGCGTTGGTGGGATTAATCTGAAAAAAAAAAAAAAAAAAACGATGATTTTTCTTCTGTTAACACTCATACGCAGAATATGAACCAAGAAAATGTGAGAAATGTTGAAAATCGATGAAATAGTACACTTTGAAACAAAAAGATTGAATTGTCTGAAAAAATGGCTATATTTTTAAATAAACCTACACTTGAACTACACTTGAAAGTAAAAAAAATTCTTTTTTTTTTTCTTCAAGAAATAAAAGATAATAAAAAAATTCTTTTTTTTTTATTTTCAAGAAATAAAAGAAAATAAAAAAATTATTTTCTTTATTTTCAAGAAATAGAAGAAAATAAAAAATTCTTTATTTTTATTTTCAAGATCATTTAGGATTGTGTCTATGTTTTAGACAGTAAGGTTAGAAAGATCGCCTCATTTCATCAGAATCGGTCGATTAGTTTTTTTTTAGCTATACGTCACGCCAGTTTTGAAAATGCATATCAGGAGACCGTGCCATTTTTAAAAATTAATAAAATCTTGGTGATGAGTAAATTAAAGCTTAGTGATTAATAAAATGCCGACCGCCGCCATTTTTAGAGGTGAATGAAAAATAAATAAAAATACCATGTCAAAGTCAAAAGTAGTAATAAAACATACCCTAAATTTGAAAAATTACGACGAAACGTTTCTTTGAAAAAAACATCATGGAAATAAGCAAATTGTTCCTAGCCTTCAGGTATCTCCCCCCTTAAAATGATTTTTTTGCAGCTCTAGCTGGGAGATCTTTACTAAAGATGGTGAGGCGGAAAAAAGTAGATCTAGTAAATCTCTAACAAAGATCGCGAGAGAAAAAATAAATAAACGTTCGAACGATCTTCGTCGCCCGAATGATGTCGTCCAATGTTGGACAATTTGCAAACGCTCAATTTTTAACTGCCTAACGACGACGCTGAGTTGAATATTACGTGTCGATTATGGCGCCAAAGAGACTCGAGGAGACTTTGCGGCAAGGATAATCAGAAAACGATTTTTTTTTTCAAAGCATGATCGGAACGTAAAAAAATATTTTTTGCACCCGCCTGCAGATAGAAACATCCCCTATACCCGTATTACCGTACGTATCATTAGAGCAAACGATTCGTTCAACCCTCTCGTTCTCCAGTTCTCTTCTCCTATCACCCCTCTGCTTTTCGTTCCTCTTCGTTCTTTCAAATTTGTCGAAAACAGCATGGAGATTTGGGAAAATAATAGCGATTTTTTCAATTTTTTGTTCCGCAATTCTGTCAGTGTCTATTATTTTTAATTTTACGAAATTAAAGATCAAGAACCATTGTTTTTCACCATGTCAAAATGTGCATCGTTGGAATGCAACGAAAATTAATTTATTTGATTTGCCCAAATTCCCCATTGCACATTTAAACTACGGAAATAAAACAAATATTTCTTAAGATCCTTATATGACAATCTACAATTCGAATCTGCAAATTTTGATTTTTCCCAATAATAATGACTTAATCATAATATTCGTCACATTCCAACGATGCATTGTTCAAGCCCGTTGTTTCTTCGTTACTCAAAAACTATTAAGCCGATTGAGTTGAAACTTGGTAGAAATATTGATAATATTGGTATCTTCTACTTGACGAGAATTGTTTGCGAAAAATTGAAAAAAAAAAAACGATTTTTTTCATCCACATTCCACAGAAATGTTGATTTTTTTGGAAATGCGTGCCATTTACTTATATTTGCATTTTCTTCATTTTAATTACCGTGACATAGAAACTATACATGTTCTAACTGAAAAAATGTTTGAACTTTTTTGCAAATCAAAGTCTAACGGAAGCAAGACTGCACGCCGATTCGCAACTCCCGCGGCTACCTTGCTGTAACACTATACCACAGCTCCATCATTTTGATGATGAATTAATTTTTAAAAAATGTAGCAGTAGTAGTAGTAATTCATTCCGTGTACACCCTTGCAGGTTTTTACAATCTCTCACGTCTTTACATACGCTTCACTTAACTCCAGATTTTTTTACTTTTTTTTATTGTCTTTTTTAATATCCATTTTTTCGTGCGCACTTTGTCTCCGTCCTTCCGGGTCTATTAACATTCGTATGACACGTCTTTTACATTTACTATTGTAAAAAATTGTTTCGTATACTTAAACATACTATTAAAGTATACCTAGAGTTTGATAATTGTAGAATAATTATTTCTTAGTTTTAAAAATCCGTCAATATTGCTTATTTTTTCCTGTCTAAATGTATAGCTCGCCTTCATTCTCACGCTAGAGCGAGTATTGGCTAATTGATTGTTGCGCGATTTTTTCGACCACGAGGCCTTGTGGATATCTTGCGGATTATCCTACATGTGGCTCAATGCATTTTATGCTTGGGCGAGGGTTGTTGCATTTTCGTCACAGAATCCCCTTCAACTCGAGACTATATATATATATATATATATATATATATATATATATATATATATATATATATATATATATATATATATATATATATATATATATATATATATATATATAGGCTGTCCTATTGAGAATGGGCAATCCTAGAACTGTCGATAGGTCAGATCAAGTCCTACTATATGCTGAAATTTCAGTTTAGTAAAAGTCCAACAGTTTTCGAGATAAAAATCATCTGCTTTTGGTTTTTCGCATTTCATTTCTACAAATGACAACTTTTTTTTACCCGGTTTTTTAAAAAATACTCTTGGTTATTTGTCTTATCTAAAAAAGTCTTCTTTTTAAACTTAAGGGGCCAGTCCACTTTGGAGCCAAGAAAAAAAGGCTATTATAGCGATTTTTTTAAAGGATTTTATAAAAGATACAAATATAAAAGTTGTTGGGCTTGATAAATAAAGTCTTGAAATACATTTAAAAAAAAAATTTAATTCATTTTAATTCATTTTAATCCATTTTTAAGTACAAAAACTATAGTTTAACGCAACGCCTCAAAACTAGGTGGGCTAGGAGGTAGCTCCATCACAACGCGGCAACGGCTTGTCTGAAGCAAAAAATTCAAAGTCCATTAGATTCAGTATGACCCGAACTACAAAATGACCCTCGGATGTAAAGTTTTATAAAAAAATTAAAAATGGCAGATGAAAAACGAAAAAAGTACAAAAAAACGCGTTTATTTCGCAGTTTTTCGCAAAGAAGGAGTAAAAATAAAATTTCCAAAACCATCGACGTTCAGCTTGTTGCGAATCATGTTTACAATATGTGGTTTAAATTCCAAGAGAATCGGTTTAGTTTTAAAGATACGATGGAGCTAGATTTTGAAAACGTTTCTTTCGAGAAAAACGCGTTTGAAGTTTATACTATGAAAAACTCTTACCTAAACTCAATCGGCAATTCCTGCACCGTACAAAATCCCTTCTGATTACCCGTCATCGTCGATGTCTTCGAGCCTTGCTTGCTTTCGATTTTTTTAAATTTTCAGTGGACTGACCCTTAAACTTTAAGGAAACTTTATGAAAAACGATCTTATGCAGAATTTTCATACAAACCAATTGGAACATCTGACTTAAATAGCTCGCGGTGTAAAAAAAATGTACTACTCATATCGTGCCAATTACTTTTAAAAGTTGCTTGGTTATCTTCGATTCATATCGTTTGTAGAAATGGCCAGCGAAAAACCAAAAGCAGATGATTTTTTTTTTAAATGCCATAAAGCCCAATATCTCGAAAACCGTAGGACTTTCATCAAACGGAAATTGAAGTTGCAGGATTATTCATTAATTACAGGACTCCCTTGTATATCCATACAGTCGAACCTCGATATAACGAAGTTTGTCCATTCCTTCCAATATACACCCGCGACCTTGATTCGACCTTGATACAACAACATAATAATATACATTCTGCTCTAATTGCTAATTGCTTGTAAAAAATGCTCTAATTTAAACCTTCCTTTCTTCAAAAAGTATCCCCATATTTAAGGGGTAAGGCCACTGTAACGGCCCAAAAAAAAAGGTTTTTTCACTAATTTTTTGCTCCCGAAATTGAAGGTATTTGAAAAAAAACTTTTAATGGTGTTATCGGGCATACATTAAACTTTATTATAAAATTTTTTTACAGTAAAAAAAAACAAAATGGCGGTTCCACAGCTATCTTCCCGGGACATGTTTTGCTTCCAGGGCTCCGCGGCACGCAGCACCACTGGTGCACTTTTGAATCTAGAACAAAAAAAAACCATTAATCTAGAGGGCTATAGCTAGAGAATGTCGATCGGATTTTAAAAAGTATCAATTTTTGTGGCTTTGGCGTGCGTTTGAAAAAAAAAATTGATTTTTGACGAAAAAAACGGCAAGTTTTTTGTTAATAAAAAATCAATAAATAAAGTTCTTGAAAATTCCGATCGACATTCTCAAGATAATGTAAATGTTCACATCTGGTTAAAATTTCAAGTAAAAAAAATGAAAATTGTTCGAGTTATGCTGCGTGCCATTTTGAAAAACCATGTTTCGAGAAAAACGCGTTTAAAGTTTTGCGAATAGTTTGTTTGGGTTTGTTTGGGTTAAATAGTTTGTTGTGTAAATAGTTGGGTTAAATAAAAAATAGTTTAAACTATTTTTTAAGCCAATAAAAAAAATCGATTTTTCAAAAAATTTACAGTGGCCTTACCCCTTAAGTGTTTTATATTTTTTTTCAAAGAACATTTATATTTTTATTTATATTTAGTGCTTTATATATTTTTTAAACATTTATATTTAGTGCTTTATATTTTTTTTTAAAGAACATCTTGAAAAACATGATCTCGATATAACGAAAACTCGATATAACGAACTTCCCTAGAGATTCGTTATATCGAGGTTCGACTGTACGTGTATACACCCATACACACCTCCACATAGAAATACAACGGCGTATACAGCCTAGCATAGCAACAACCGTTGTCCGCTTCGGTCCCATCGACTACCTCAGCCCTCTCGCGCGGAGTAAGCCACCGTCGAGGGGGAGAGGAAACTCGCGCGCCCGCGCGACCCGCCGCCGAAGAAGCGCAAGAAGAAGAAGAAGAAGAAGCAGAGGAAGGTGGTGGTTGGACGAGAAGAAAGCAAGACGACGGGGAGTACGAGAACGAGGAAGAAAGAGGGAGAGAGAATGCGAGATGGAAAGCAAAAGATTGCGGGGGAGGATAGGATGATCGCGCGGAGCAAACTTTCCCAATGTTCCCGAGACGACGACGAAAGACGAGAAAGAGGCAAGGCCGAGAAGAAGGATGCGGGAGGGAAAAATAGAGAAAGAGAAATTGGTTTCTCACCTCCCCCTCCCCCGAATGGAAAATTACCGTTTTTCTCGCGAAATGTAATTACGAGGCTTCGAGTGATTTTTCTTTTTTTTTTCCCGTAATCCTTCCAAGTATTGGAAATTATGAATTGTTATTAATTATTATTATTAATATTACTTATTACTATTTATATTAATATTACTATATTAATATTAATTATTATTACTTATTATGAATATTACATATCAATTATTATTAACTTATAATAACAATAATATTAAGGGGCTATATCAGTGTGAACGCTGAAAATTTGGGTGATTTTCGGGAATTTTTCCGAAGAAAAGTACTTAATTAAATGTTTCGGAAAATTATGAATATATTTGGCTATATTTGACCTATATTACATAATTTTTTCATAGAAAAGTATTGAGATCCAAGCGACTGCCAAAAAAAGTTCCTCCACTGCTGACATGATTCCGACCGATTGCGTAGCCGAAACCGAAAAAGAAAAAAATGTCGTTAAACTGGAAGGTATTTCCTGTACAATGACGTAGGATTTTCGAAAAATATCATAATTTAACAAAATGGCGTAGTTATGAAGAAAAAGTCTGTTTTCTTGCCTACAAAATGGTCGGTTTTTTCAATGCCAAATCGTCAATTTTCATTCGATAAAAAATATCCTACGTCATTGTAGAGTAAATATATTCAAGCGTACTCAGTTCAAATTTCAAGTCAATCGGATAATTGCTCTTCGAGTTACGATGTCAGCAAATTTGACAAATCTCGAGAAAAATTTCGAGAAAAACGAGTTCAAAAATTTGACTATCGATTTTTGCAAGATAAAATGATCAGAGATACGGCCTTGACATTTTTGCAGGATATTCTTGAAAGTATAAACTGTCGAGAAAAATCGATTTTTTGAAAGTATCACACTGTTATAGCCCCTTAATTATTATTATGATTTATTATTATTAATAAATATTATATATTATATTATTAATTAATAATAATAATCATTATTATCATTGTTATTGTTATAATTCCGTCTATTAAAAAAAAAGGACACGACATTACGAAAGTCCTCGAAGGACGAGTCTGGTGACATACGCTCACATCGCGTCATCCAGAGCTCTCCTATCGATTAATCGCTATTTTTTCTTGCGATCAAATAAAACTAGACGTTTGATGAGAATGTGCTATTCGCGAGCAAGAGAGGCTCTCCTCTTACCGAATGAAACGTACTGTATAAACTCTGAGCACGTTCAAAGGTAAAGGAGCGCGCAACGATCTCTCATTATTCCTCCGTTCTTTCGTGCTTTTTTTTTTCTTCTTTTTCGTTCTCGTTGCTTCTCGTTATTCCACGGTCACGCGAAAGATCCTTCGGTATATTTCTTCCCGATCATTGCGGGCGCGTCTTTATCGCGGTTTGCACAAGTCGATCAACGACCAACTCGACCCGATCGGGCCAATGTCATTTGTGGCCTGGGGAATAGCTGTTATCTCTTTTTTTTTTACAACCTCTTCTTCCAGTATGCAGCGAATTATGCGAAAAAAAACGACAAAGACGTACGAGTCGATCGTCTCGGGAAATGGTCGTAGTTGCTCTCGTGAAAATTCAACGTTTTTTCCTTTCTCCAGCCCAAGAAGAGACTCGTTGAGATCGTTTGCGGAAAATTGCGTCGAATTGCACAATGATCGATGGAGCGGGGCTCGATGCAATTGACTGTGCAACGTTTGGCCGAACGAACCATTGGAGGAGCTGTAGTTTGTGGATTTTTTTTCTTCCATGCGTTTTCGATTCTTTACATCGTGGCAGCGGACGAGGGATATAAGTGCGCAGTGAATGGCAAAGGCGTGATGCAAGGGGGGAGGTACCTTGGGGCGAGGAAAAAATGGCTGATTTTCAAGATTTTTTTATTTAGGAAATATTTATTCACCATTTTTAGACTTCGGGAATGTTTTGTTATTACTTTTAGTTGCTGAATGGTTTTTTTTTTTTTTTCATTTTTATTAAGGGAGACTTTGTCCTTGGAGTGCCATATTTCAGGTGTTTACATTTTATTTTTTTAAAAGGAAACGAGTAAAGCTTTTTGAGTGCGGTTTTTTTCTTGCTTTTATTCATGATATACAGAACGTTAAAAAAATTTTTTTTTGAAAAAAAAAAAACCAAAATGGCGGCCGTTGCAGCTCCGCGAAAACAGGTCCTCAAATCGCGGGAGGTAAACGGCTGACATCACTGCCCCCTCTTTGTTGATCTGAAACACAAATTCAAAGCATATTATCAATCTGTGACCCTTTGGTCATGGAATGACGGATGGGTTTTTCGTTTAGTACAAATTTCGGAAAATGGCGGCAATTAAAAAAAAATCGGATTTTCGCGTTTTTTTCGCATAAAAAGATAAATAATAAATGCAAAAATGTATCTATCGAAAAAACGATCCGTCATTCCGTGAAGACATATTTTCTGAGTATGCTCTCGAAATTTTAGGTCGATATGTTAATTACAGCGGTCAGGAGAATGTCAGCCATTTTTAAAAACGTGTTTTCGAGAAAAACGCGTTTAAGGTTTTGTAATGTGTTTCCACAAATGTGTTTATAATTACCGCTAATCGGCAATGCCTGGTCCATAGAGGCATCCCTCATCTTCTTCTAGCTGCTCATGTTGAGCCGCTTACATCAAGGACCGCAATTTCAAGGACAAAGTCTCCCTTAATCTTTGAAAATGGCGGAGCTATAGCACGGTCTTCTAAACGGGTTGCGGTGGATATTGTCAGACGGCGTGACACGTAGCGTCGGCGGGATTAATCTGAGAAAAAAACCCGAAGGAAAGTTTTCTTTCGTTAACATTCATGCGCAGAATATAAACCAAGAAAAAGTGAGAAATGGCGACCATCGATGAGATCGTACGCTTTGAAACAAAATGATTGAATTCTCCGAAGAAAATGGCTACATTTTGCGATAAAAAAAAAACTTTTTTTTTTATTTTCAAAAAACATTTAGGCTCATGTTTTAGACAATAAGGTTAGGAAGATTCTTGTAAAATTTCATCAGAATCGGTCGATTCTTTTTTCAGCTATCCGTCACGCCAGTTTTGAAAATGCAGATCAGAAGATCGTGCCATACTTCCGCCATCTTTAAAGATAAAAAAAACAACAAAAAATACTGTGTAAGAACCAAAGGTAGTAATAAAATATGCTCCAAGTCTCAATAAAGATAAAGAAATCTTTCCCTTAAAAAAAAAACCATGAAAATCAGCACATTTTTTCCTCGTCTAAAGGTATCTCCCCCATTAATGTCAGCCAAAGACGTTGTAAGAAATAGACCGACAACACATACTTTAAAGTACGGGGTCTGCGTCAACCAACTTTTGCGGGGAGGGCAGGCGCATCCGATATAGCGCGACCAATCAAATTGCTCATCGTTACACGCACACCACGAGACGGCTTCTCGGCTGTGTTCGGAAGTCTACGGCTAGTGTCGTGACGGTGCACAGTGGGGCAGAATCCCAAAAAGCTGGCCAAAATTCGGAAAGTGTCCAAAATGATCTCCAATTCTCTTCTCGGGGGTTTTCGGGGTCGCTGAATACGAATCTGTTATCAGAATTACGATTTTCAAAATGGCGGACCCAAAATGGCGGACATAATTCAACCAATTAGTCAAATAATTCAGTAAAAAATACCCAATCATATTTCTTAAGGGTTTTTGGAATCGCTGATTACGAATTTGTTATAGGAATGTTAATTTTCAAAATAGCAGACGCGATATATAGACGATTCCACAAAAATTTTCAATTTTTAAATATTTTTTAATAGAAAATGTTTCATAATATTTTTAGGTTTAAATGAGTAGAAAATCTCTTGAGCCATGTTTTTATTTTTGAACAATTTCTTGAGTACAAAATTTGCAATAAATCAAATATCTGTTATTTACTTCTAGTAACAAAAATCTTGTATGTCATCTTCAATGTTGGAATCATTCGATTCGGATTCTGATGTTGACCCACTTGTATCCAAATCGGAATCGTTCCTTATCTCTTGTCTGGTGACTTCAGGTTGTTTTAACATTTCTATAGCTTCTTTATGTAAAGATTTCGCCGGTCTCTGGGGCAATTTCCTGATGCTTGAGAGAAATGGATCTGATGATACTAAGAGCCTATAGAAAATGTCTCTCATATTCGATTCTCGAGAGCATTTTCTTGAATGATGTAACCTGTAGTTCTTTATGTCCTTATTGCGTGACTCTTGGGCCTCTTCAGAAAGTTGTCCGATCGGTAAAAGGGCATATTTTACAATTTCTGCTCCGTGCATCAACACTTTGTGCACAGATGTTGGCATGTAATACCATGGATATAAAGCAACGTATAAACGGGCAGTATTTACACAGTAGTCTTTGAATTTTTCTTCGTCTATATGTTAATAGACTATAGACTAATCTATGTTAATAGACAGAAAATATACCAACGCGCTGTAACGTAATAATCAATGGATTACATTCACACGTCCGTTAATGTCGCGCCACGTATTTCTCCCTAAAAAATAGTCTAACTATTCGTTGAGCACTCCTGAGCAGCCAGTTTTTTAGTATATTATATTTAGTACTGTACACTATCAGTTTCTTGTTGAAACAGGGTCGAGACTCGCGAAGACATTTTTAAAACTACTTTAGAAAATCGATTTTCGAAAAAAAATGTATAATTTTTTATGTTTACTTGTTGCAAAATTTAGATATTTCAAACATAAAATAAGCAATAACTGTGCATAATTATATTTTCTGCATACCTTCAGAAAGTTTTTCCATTTTGCAGAATTAAAATTGAGACAGTTTCGTCCGTTTCACAGCACTTCGAAACAGGCAAGAATTTTTCGACACGTACGCTTGTTTAATGCGTACCGAACGGCGGCCAAATGTCGACTGATGTCGAGGCGACCCTAGAGCAGGTATAAACCTGCCCGGTCCGGAATTTCGTCCTAGGACTATCAGTAAACAAGATCTGAACATATATAGACGAATATATACAACTCAAAAATTTGACTTTTGGCCAGCTTTTTGGGATTCTGCCCCACTGTGCGGTGCAGCGGTGACGACAGACCTATCGATATAATTCGTTACCAATAACGTTATAATAATTATATTCGTCATAATTAAATCAATTTCGATCGTATATCTTACGGTCAGAGTAATAAATTGACAATTATTACATTGACCGTAACATATACACCTAAGGAAGTATGGGAATGTAAAATAAAACTGTTAAATCAAATACATTTATTCAAAATAATAGTGTACATTGGCACTATTTATAACTTTGCATCATAACCTACGTAATTAATCTTCATCGGATTACATAGTATTCATCAGTTCCTGAACATCTGTCTGACAATAAACAATATTTTTTTTAAACAAACCACGAAAGCATTTCGAATTAGTCACCTCTAAATAAAGTAATTTTATTCAGTTTTTGGCGTTGGGACAACTTAAATGAAAAGGATATATTGGTGAAAGTCTATTTCTGGAAAAATAGTTTTCCCAATTAGGGTTTTCATCGCTTTAGCTAGTAAGTACGGGGTAGTAATTTACGCACAAGCGAATACTAACGACGCGCACGGCGGCCGAATGCACACTGAACGGGCATTCGACGCCGGTTTAACAGTAGAGGTCATCTGACCGCTGTGTGGTTCGAGGGGCAAGCCTAGCGGTCGAGCGCGTTGTCGGTCTATATCTTATAATGTCTTTGATGTCAGCAAACTCGGACAAAAATCGCTGCGACAGTGTACGACGAAACGCGTTCGTTTTGCGTATCCCCGTGTGTGTTTTTATATTTATTTACATGCGTATATGTATCAATATGTAGGTGTGTACACACCCACTTCTCGATTATTATATTTATGCAAGTCGTGAGTGGAGTGACGTGAACTTGTGGACGGCGAGGCGGCGATAGAGAGGGGGGTGCACACATCGCGATCGTTTTCCTGCTGCGTCGGCATTGCAATCATTCACTTACCCGCGGAACTTGCACATGCGCTCTCATCGAGCGACGTTCATTCACGCACGCGCTCGACAATTGGTCTCTCTCTCTCTCTCTCTGTCTTGCTCTTTAGCTTCGCCGTTTTCTTATTGTCTCTCTCTCACCCTCTTTCCTCCTATTTCTGCCTCTCTCTTATTTTTGTTAATATTTCTCAAATCATTATTGTTAATATTTATAGTTATTATTAGCTGCTATTATTTTGGATGTAATGGTATGTTACTTCGAGTTGCCTGAAAGTTGCTAGGGCATAATAAATGCTCTCTCTCTCTCTCTCTCTCTCTCTCTCTCTCTCTTCCTCTCTCTTCCTCTCTTCCTCTCTTCCTCTCTTCCTCTCTTCCTCTCTTCCTCTCTTCCTCTCTTCCGGTTCCCGAGGACTTTTCCCGTGTACAAGTTTCTTCTCTTCCGCCTTTTCCTTCCATGCATAGCCACGCGCGTGTACACATATTTTTACACACAGACACACACTCGCACATGCTCCCATACGTAGCGTTAGCCGCAGAAAGAAAGGCGCGATGTCCAAACGTCGGGGCAGCGTCTCAGATATGTCACTTCCGGTTTCAGCCTTATCGGACATTTGGCTCGCTTGAGCAAACACTTTTTTCCCCTTTCTCTTCGTTTTCTTCTGTTATAAATGATTCGGCGCTCTTGAGAAAAAGTTTCACCGTTTGTGCTACCTCGGTGCGAGAGCATCGCGATTTTTGGCGTTTTATTCGATAAACGTGGATTGGTTTTTCGACTTTTGGATGAAAAAAAAAGAAGAGAATTTGTAGATAATCGCGCGGTGAGTTTTACTTGTGCAGTTGTAATGTTTGGTCAATCTCACGCGGCTGTTCCGAGGTCAAAATTAAAAAAAAAAAAAAAACTACGGTAACGGCAGTGATGATAATCTTAATGATAATAATCATCATCGTGATGATGATGATAATTATTATTGTAATTGTGATAATAATAACATCAATAACAATCATTTGACAGGTCTTAAAACAATAATAAAAGAACACAACAACAATAATAACACAAACAACCCTGGTAATTTTGTTATTATTCGAATTATTGTTGTTTGACACTATATTTTATATTTGATATCTTATATATAATATATAATATATTAAATATGAGATTTCATATCCTACATTTATATACTATATTTTATATTAATTCTTTTTTACTGCTCCGGGTAAATACCTACTCGGAGCTTCTTTAATAATAATTATAATAATAATAATAGTCACAATAGCGCCAACAGCAAGAATATTAAGTTTAGTTTAGTAATAATAGTAATGAAATAAAATTCCGCTGACCTACTATGTAACGACTCAAGTAACTCAGAGAAAACGAGATTTTTTTTGTTTCAATTTGTGCTGCTTATTGCCGTGGTGTCTACATTGAGGGCATACAAATTTGTGTTCGCTGTGAATGAAAAAAGAATTATATATATATATATTTCAAATCACCGCAGACGATAAAAAGTTTCACCGATGTTTCGGCATAAAATGTTATTCGTGTAGAGAAGGGATTATGTCCCCGCTCGGCACAAAACAGATTGTTTTTTTTCACCTATTTCCTTCTCCCTATTCAACCCTGGAAAAAATTGCCGGACATGCGCGTAGCGACGAGTTCGTGGTTCAACGCGAGTGCCTCGTGGCCTCACATTTTTGTATAAAAAACAAATTGAAATGAAAAAAAAAAAAAAAAAAAAAAAAACGCTTAATTTACGGGTGAAGATAACGACTCCTGAATCTATGGAAAAATAATTGATCAGTTATAAAAATACAGGGGAAGAAAAGAAAAAAAAAATACAACCGCGATAAAAATGTTGATTGCCTTTAAGGCCTTGGGCCACAGTAACAGATATAAAATCATGTGCGAATTTAATTTTTTTTTTGTATGAAAAACTGATTGACTCATAAAATTAAATACACATCAATTTAGTATAAATACCAAGCTGTTAGAAAATATATATTTTTTCCGCTGTACAAAATGGCCGACTACTCAAAACTTCTCGAAACAGCTTTTTTCCAATTGGCGTGACAAATAACTCCAATAATTTTCACTCGATTTACTTCAAACTTGAATGTTATGTTCCTAATTGCATTTCGCAGAGAAGAACGTACGGAATTTCTGATTAAACGGAAAAATTTCATTTTATGAGCAGTCTATGAGCGGTTACAACGAAATTTTTCACTGAAAATTCATTTCTTAAGTTCCAATACCTACAAGTTTTGAATAAAACAATATTTTTTAAATTCCGTACGTCTCTAGGTATTCTAATATAGATTGACGAGATTTTTTTGTAGGTCAAAAATTGTGGTCACTAAATGTCACGCCGTGGAGCGTCTAAAAAAAAGATAACGAAAGAAAATATTAGCAGTCGGCCATTTTGTAAGTCGAAAAAAAAATTCCAACAGCTTGATATTCATACTAAATAGATATGCAATTAATTTTATGAGTGAATCACTTTTTCATACGAAAAAAATGATTAAATTCGCACATTTTTTTATATCCGTTTAATTTCGATGGGTCCAAGTTCTTTTGTGAGTTTTTTCCCACGTCAATGCCCTACCAGGCGGCTAAAGAAAAGCATCAAAAGTGTGAATCTTTGGAATTCGATTGAAAAAAAAAAAATTTTGGAATCTTCCATAAACGCAACCCTTTTTTTTTCTTTTCTCAAACTCACCACGCGACTCTTGCGCGTGTTTCATCGTACGCAAACGAAAAAGTGCTCGTAACTAAATCACTCCCTCCCCCTCCCGCCTCGAGTCCACGTGTACAACGCGTAACTTTTGTTTCGTTCTTCTCTTCCTCCATTCAACCCTCTGCCCCGGTGCTCCACCAGCTCCAGCGCATAGCGGGTAAAAAAAAGGAAAAAAGGAATAATAAAAAAAGACGAAAAAAAAAAAAAAAAAATAAAGAACCGCACAGAAACGAGAAGTAGTTGCGAACGATCGTGACGTCGCGATAATATGCCTCGCAAATCGTGGGCGACAGTCGAGACTGCGCGACCCCCCCCGATCGCGACGAGGGTGCACAGCGTAACCTACGTATTCACCTGTACACAGCCGCTTCCAACCGCAGTGGAGAGGCCCAAGCCTCGACACGCGCAACCCCTTAAACCTACTCGCTATTTGAGCCCCTTTGCGTCGCAACGCCCACACAATAAACACGGAAAGACGATGCGTGTTTGGAACAAAAAAACGATGGCGAAAAAAAAAGGAGCAAAAATCTGCATCGTCCTTCTATGCGTTCTCGAGTACGCCGCTCGCCCTTTCCACGATTTATACAAAGGGTGTCTCAAAATGACCTGACATTTAAAATTACGCGCTGTTTTTTTTTTTTTGTAGCGAACATAGAGTACTAATCTTTGACAATTGGCGTCAGGAGGTATTGAGGGTTAGTCATGGAGAATTACACGATCGAGCAACTTAGAGAAATTGTGAAAAATCACTACAAGAATGGCGAACAGTTTGCAGAGACGGTTCGAAAAGTCCGCATATTTTTTGGCCAACGGCCTCAGCGGCCATTTATCGGATATTGTGTTCCACACTGAGAAAAAAAAATCATTGATCCAATATCATTGGTGTTATTGAATGAAATTTTGTTGACTCAATTGTAAAATTGTTGGTGCAAATAATCGGATTTCTTAGTCCAAACAAAACACTATTGACTTTAATAACATGATAAAATTAAAAGTTTTGTTTTTCATTCAAAAGATATATTGTTAGCCGAGAACAATATATCTTTTGAAGCGATCTAAAAAAATATCGCGAACAAATTATATAGTTTTGAATGCATGTTCTGCAACGAACAAAAAAAGCGTTTCAATTCATAACACGAACATTGTTGATTCGAGTACACAAGAAAAATTGAATTTCGCTCGTTTGATTCAGATAACATTTCTATTGAGTAAATATGTTATTTAATTTTTTTCACCATATCCGATATTGATATTCAAGTACATTATTCGTTAAAATATTAATATTTTATTTTTATTGAAAAATATTGGGCAAATGTCTGAGTTAGGTGAAAAAATTGGCGAAAATAAAATTGGTTTCTTGCTCATTTGGTTGAAGAAATTCGACCAAATCATGGCCGAGCGCGCCCGAAATTATAGGTGTGAGGAAACCCGTAGTTCTCGGAGTAACCGCTAGAAGCCGCACGCGCGCTCGTTTCTCGTAAGCGTAGCGCGAACCGAAAATCTACTTAAGGAGGTTGGAGCGTTAGCCGCAATCCAAGGTTAAATTTAATAAAAAAAATACACGTTATTGTTCACACTATACTGAGTGTTTACGAATTTTTGAAACTTTTTTCACCACCAAACGCCAGAGATAAAAAATTGTTTAACGTATGTAATTTAACGTGCGGTTAGATGGGCAAGATTTTCACACTAAAGGTTATGTAATTTTTATTGTTATTTAGCGCCAAGATAAACCATTTTTAACAACGGATTAACGCAAACTGAACCTTTCTAAACATTTAGAAAAAAAATCCTCATCTTGCCCATCGTAAACCATGGGCCAATAATCTCGTGACGTAAATATGAATAGGCATAATTATAAATTACTCAAAATTTCATTGTGAATTGTATAAAACGTTCGTTGTCGTAGTTTTTTCACAATAATCATCGATAATGTTATGCTCTGTCAGGTTGGTAGTAACGCAAAAGTTTTCCTACTTTACGTAATAAAAATATTAAAATGCATAATTTTGCCCTTTAATTGTTTATTTTTAAAAAAATCGCATCTACAGAATAAGTCTGTACCTCGTATGCATTTTTTTGAGGTTCATTGAGAAAAAAATGAACAAACCCTCTTTCGACTCAAATGAATCGCTCCAACCTCCGTAAAACGCCGGAGAAACTCTAAAGAGTATCGCTTCTTGGCCTGTGGCTAAGATCAGAGTGTAGTATCTGTTCTTATCAGTTGAATATCTGATATTCTCTCCATGGATATTCCATTGGATATTACATTGGACATCTGATATTCTCTCCATTATTATCGTGGATGATCATTCTAATGCGCACTTTTTATTTAAGATAAAAAAAATGAAAAATTTTCAATTAATATATTCTTTTGATTGCAATTTGCAATGAACATTTATTTCATCGAACATTATATTCTTTTGACCGGAGACTAAATGAGTTCCTTACCGATGACGCCTGTACTTTATGGCAAAAAATACCATTATTTCGGATCCATATTGTTGATAGTTCAATCATGATATACACTTGTCTCTATCTCATACCAGTTGCATGATATTGCACTTTTGATATTGTACGGAGTACGAAAATGTTACGTCTGGAAGAATGGCATATTCGTTTTGATGTAGTGAAGAAATAATCCATTCCATTGATTAAATTTTTGTACGAAATAAAAATTGTTGTAGCAATCGCTTAATTATTTCATCCATACATCTACAGATTGCATATAGAATGATTTCACTAGATTATCATTTTATTTTAAGGTTAATAGAGATATGGAGAGAACGGAAGAGATTTTCGTATAAAATAATATGTTATTAAAATCAATCACATTTCCCAATATTTTATAGTATTGTAACAATGTCATATATCGGTGGCACTCAGTCATCAGACATTTATTCGGGTCAACCAGTGTATTTTTTTGATTCAAGTGTTTTTTTTTCTCAGTGCACATATAACCTCCACGTTTGCACCTTATATAAAAATTAAAATATTCGTTATTAAAAAATTAAAATGTTAGGTCATTTTAAGACACCCTTTATATATGTATGATCGTGCCGGACACGCTCGAGGGGTTGATTCCGGAAGGGCTCCGTGGCGAGGCGACGTCGCGCGTGGTTCGAAACGACGTGTGGAACGGCGTCTAGAGAGCCCTCAAGCCTCGACCCCCTTAACCCCTGTCTACGACTGTATACACGCATATACATATACATATACATATATATATATATATATATATATATATATATATATATATATATATATATATATATATATATATATATATATATATATATATATATAATTTTGGAAATATTTATTTTCGACGACAGTCCTCAAAACAGCCGGATGTGCTGATTAGATAGATATAACGGCTTCAAAATATCTGTTTCGTACTTATATATACATACATATATATATATGTATGTATGTATGTATGTATGTATGTATATGTATATGTATATGTTGATGTGCCTATGTATGTGGGTAAATCAAGAAACATGAATGAAGCGGAATGCGTGCTGGCTATCGCGGAACACGGGCCGCCGTGTCAGAGCACCGGGAGCTTTCGTGACCTCACGCCGAGGGTGCTCAACCCCTTGTCATTTTATCGTCGCGCCATCGTAAAATTTCGAAATTTAATGAGGCTTGAGAGTTGCTTCGACTGGTGTTGAGAATATTGATGGGTTTTTTTTTCAACAGAGAAATACGTCAAGTTAAATTTCTACCCGTGCGTTTAGACTTGCCGATTGTAATGAAAAGTGGAAAAACCGAAGAAAAAATACTATTTTTATTTCACATGACAGCACATCGATTTAATGTAAGGGTGATTATCTCGAAATGATCCCTTTGCAGAACAACGAAATTTATATACAAAAATATTTCATTTTTCCATTTAAAAATTGCAATTGACTTCACTTCTAACCGATATAATATAATTCCCTATGGATCGCACTGATTTTTCAGTTTTGAGAGATTGATCATGATCGAAAGAATTCGTAGGGCCAGAGGAATGATGTAAACCTTTTAATATCAAGCTTTCATTGGTTTTTTATATCTTCTTTTCCTTTGGATACTGATCTTCCTTTTTTTGTTCCAACTTCTCTCTTCCTACATGACTTCCTACATAAGCCTATCGTATCTCCGTTTTTCACCGTCTCTTTTCCTTTTTTTCTCTCGATTTACGGCATGGCAATAATCCAAGAGAATCATTTTTATATAACCTCATGCATGTCCACACTTGCGTAACCAAGATAGTGTCATTCCTCTGGCGCATCTATCATGCCTCTGGATTTCACATGTTGGGAGGAACCCAGAGGAATAATGCCGGAGGAATGACGATTAAAACGGGTTTTGACGCACAGCGCGGTGTGCTACGTTTGTCTAACCTCAAAATCTCGTGGTGAGTAGGTGTCTAAAAGTTCCACTTGAACAGGTAAAGAGTGACTTATTTGATTGAAGAATGATACAGTTAAGAATGACCCTCTGGTCATTCAATGAGACCCTCGCCTGTGATACCACCTCATAACACGCAAGGTCTGTAGAAAAGAAGCGTAGACCTCAAAAATGATACAACACAATCAGTCTCTGCGGAAAAGTAAATGCAGAAGACAATGCTCTGGCAAGCATGATCAGCTAGCACCACCAGTCACACAAAATGTCAACTGATTCACGGCTCTTCAGAGGAATGATTGAGAAAACGGTTACAAAATTTCGTTATTTATCGTTATATACTTGTGCTCACAATTTTTTTATTTTCCAAGGAGGAATAAAATTTTTAGTACCTCTTTAGCTTGGTAGTGTATATGAAGTCTGGATAGTTACATTCCATAGGAATACTTGTCATACTCAAAATACAGAAAGAAAGGAAAAAAAGGACGACGATTCATCTGCCAAATCTGTTTTATACGCAGATTTTGAAATATTTCAAACTGTTGTATTCCAAAAAAACCTGCAAAGCAATCGAATATCATCTATTAAGAAAGTCCGGTTACATGCAAAATAATAATTTCGGGAGAATCGCCCACAAAATGAATTGTGTTCGTTTTGCGTTCGGAATTTTGAAAATTAAGGGGTGAGGCCACTCTAGAGGCCAAAAAATTAGGTTTTTGGGTTTTTTTTCCATAAAAACTACAGAATAAATCGAGATTACAAAAAAGGGTGTTTATCATAGATATCAGTGACTGTATACTATAATTTTTTGAAGCGATTAATTTCAAAATGGTGGTTGTGCAGCCTTTAACTCAAAATTGCATTTTTTAAGTTGGCCGGATATATAACTCACAAGGGGACAGTACGGCAGTCGGATTTTTGTAATTTTTCGTACTCATGGTACGCGAAGTTCAGAGCTCGAATATTAATATCCCAAAGCAGTTCGACGCCATATTCAAAAATCTTCGAGAAAATTGACTTTGAAGTTTTCGAGCGCACTCTTATCCCACAAAGATGCAACGATATTCGAACCGGGCTCGTGGCGTACCCGGTAGCGCTCGAGTCTAGTAATCGCGGGGTCGCTGGTTCGAGTCTCACTTCGATTTTTTTTTTTTTTTTTTTTTTTTTTTCATTTTTTTAAAATGAAAAAACGCAAGTCATATTTTTAATTATCTCTTGATTATAAACATACATTTTCAAGTATCAATATTTATAACCAACAACATTTTTAGGATGAAAATGAAAAACGTCGGGTAAGGAATTGAATACTTTATTATTGGGTCTGTATTCGTTTGTTTTATACATCGGGTGTAATGTTACACGAGCCAGAGTGATAACCATCGTAAAAACAAGGAAAACAGTAATTGAGTTTATGTAAATATTATTACTGGATATTTTTACGTCGCCTATTCGCAATTTCAAGCAAGAGATAATCAAAAATAAGACTTGCATTTATCATTGACAATTATAATTACATATATGTGAATTAGCATAGATTTTATGATTTTTATCCCGGGATTATTTATTTATTTTTTTATAAATAATCACCTATTGTTATATATAAATAATATATGATCATATATGAGAAAATATATAATTATGTATAACTATAATGAATTTTGTCCATATATAAACATATATAGATATATTATATTAATTATATATAATAATATGTGATTATATACAACAAAAATTTATCGGGATGTTTAAATGACGGAGGTATGCGAATTAAAAAAAAAAATTAAAAAAAAAAAAAAAAATTCGAAGCGAGACTCGAACCAGCGACCCCGCGATTACTAGACTCGAGCGCTACCGGGTACGCCACGAGCCCGGTTCGAATATCGTTGCATCTTTGTGGGATAAGAGTGCGCTCGAAAACTTCAAAGTCAATTTTCTCGAAAATTTCTGAATATGGCGTCGAACTGCTTTGGGTTATTAATATTCGAGCTCTGAACTTCACGTACCGTGAGTACGAAAAATTACAAAAATCCGACTGCCGTACTGTCCCCTTGTCAGACAATTTTCAACCGATTCACTTGAAATGTTGAAAATATCTTGAAAAATACATTGTCTATGGAAGTACGTAGTTATGATTTTTTAGGCAAATTTTTGGAAAGTGAAAAATACAGCCACTGATATGTATGACAAACACCCTTTCTTGTCATCTCAATTTATTTTGTAGTTTTGCTAAAAAAAAATCCCCAAAAAGCCTATTTTTTCGGCTTCTAGAGTGGCCCAAGGCCTTAAATGTGTGTATGTGTAAAAAACAAAAAAAAAGGCAGAAGCTCCACGGTTTAGTTTTATTATTTGAAATGCCTGATGACGTTGAAATTGATCGTTACAATGCAACGACGTTTTTTTTTCTTTCTTTATTTCTCTATTTTTATGCCTATTCAAAGCCTGCCTTTTTGGCTAACTAAGGTCTTACGGTTACTCTTATTTGTTGTAAATTTCTCATAAGAAACGTAAAAACGTTTGAGCGATTTACACAGGCAAAAAAAATGATCCATTAAAAAGAATTACTTTCCGTTGCATCCCAACGATCCAAACTTCCACATCATAATGCCTGGTGACTTACACATGAGAAGGTTTGAGGGAGATGCTAAGAGTTTTGAAAATATATATGAAGAAGAGAACAAGCTTGAGGTGAACCCAGAAGAAACAAAGGTCTTGATATTGAAGAAAGGGGGAAGGTAAAAGAAAGAGGCAGGATGGAAGTTCAATGGACGAAGCCAGCCAGTTACGACGCCAGCTAGCGATGATGAAACCTGTCGCTACTGAGTTACAGAATCCCGCTACCGACCCATAGAGAAAGAGGCCCGAAAGACGATAAATGAGGCATGGGGAATCGCAAATACAGCGAGGATATGCGACTTGAGAGAAAGTTTACGGATAACGGAAACGATAGCAAGCAGCCGACTGCTATACGGACTAGAGGTTTGGGTATGGAAAAGGCGGGCGAAAATAAAGTGAATGCACCAACACGTCGATGGGACAGAGGAGGAACACGCTTGACTATATTTGGAAAATGAAAGCAGGATGCAAGGAAATAATGATTGTGATGGAAAAACGAGCGGCGGATTATTTAGGAAAGATCATGGAAAAGGAAGTGGAGCGTTGGTCCAAGTAATGTTTGAGGGAAGTAGCGAGAGGGATGCAAAACGGAAACGCGACCAAATGGGGGCAATAAGGGAAAGAAGCCATGAACCACGAGGGAGAGGAACAGACATAGGAGTCACACTAAGGAGAAGTAACAAACAGGAATGAGGGATAATGACGGGAAAGGCAGTGCAAAATATGACAGATCGGGCAATACAGAGGAACTGGTAGAACATCGAGAGATCAGAACACCGCATAAAATATAAAGACAGGAAGAAAGATGGGGGATGGATGACATTGAAGTTTCCATCGTTAGAATGCAACGATGTTTTTGGTTATTTCGTTATTTTTATTATCACTTGAAACCTTTTTCTTTGCAACTGGAGGTCGTAAATCTGTAATAAAAGTACGTAATAAAAGTACGAAGAATTTTCGTAGCCTAATCCGCCCAAAACGAAATTTTATTAATAAAAAAATAATTAAATTTCGTCGCGTTTCAACGATGAACACTTCAAGGTCATGGGGATAGAGGATACTGGAGAGGATACCGGAGAATACTGGAGGAAAGGAACTACGAGAAAACTACGAGAAAGCAGTGAGATATGGTCCAGGATGAGAATGTGAGCGGGGGGAAGAAGACGGAAAAGGATTTTAGAAATACGAGATGAAGAGTGGGCAGTGAGGGAACATTGGCGTATGGGAATATGAGGAAGCAAAGACACAAATGGAGGACGAAGTGATAGAGAAATTCCAACGATGGGCCGAACAACAGGACGACGAGATAGCAATGGGATGGAACGGGACACTACCCGAGTGGAAAACGTAACTCATCACCGCCTAGCCACAAGCTAGTAAAGTAATGTTTCGAATCGCCATTAGCTAGTCGTCTTAGCGATTGACTACCCAGCCATGTCACGCTTTGGCCCTCTAGTGACTGAATACAAGAAATTAGATGGTGACTAGATAGAAAGAAATATCCCACGGCTGTGTTATATTTCTGACCTAGCCATGAACTAGTTTTTTCAGCTAGCGACTGGGAACAAAGAATTAGGTGGCGATTCGATAAAAAAATATTTGCGGCTATGAGTTTTATATTTTCGTCATTTTTTTTGCACATTATTCACATCATTGAGCCCCTTTTACGATATTCTTCGTTGTTCATTAATTAGGGTTATGATATTTGCGCTGTAAATATATTAATGGTTCAATTTTAAATTATCTCAGACAAACGCTTGTGCCGTAACGTGGTTTCGATCCCGGGACCTCTGGGTGATGAGTTGTGACGTTGTCCACTGAGCCAATTCTACTTGTTTAATTTCTCAATTTTCTTATCGTCTACATACGTTACACTACACAATGTTAGATTATTGAAAAATGGGTGGATTAACAAATGTAAATAACATTATCGGATCAATGACTCAATTGCGTTCGCATTGAAAGCGATAATCGCATAGAATTACATAACCTTAAATTGTATTTGTCCGATCATTTATTCCGGCTAGTGCGGCCGCAGTTGGGAAGTGTTGGTTAGGTCATCGCGATATACAGTACTACCTCTCTAAGAGAGCACTCGCTAAGAGAGAATTTCCCCGCCGTTCCGCTTGAGCGCATTTTATGGCTTCCCCCACCTAGCTCGAGCTGTCCAGTGTACCCGAGGCCTCTCGAGTTTGTCGCGGACAACTCGATAAGAGATCGCGAGCGATTTCAGAAAATCGCACGTCGCACGATTGTCAAATGGATAATATTCCTTTGTATAATAATATATACGTTTAAGCCGTAAAGTCGGAGAAAAAAACATGCACCATAATTAAATTTCACGTAGTAATTTAATGCAAGTAAAATATATTTTGATAGACATTAACACAGCATAGAATATTATTGATATTGATAAAAATTATCGAGGCTACATTATACTAGAGATATGTTTATGAGTAGTAGTAATAAATGCAAATATCGTACAGCATATACAATATGTATGTATCATAACATATATACTATACATCAGAGTATAGAGTCCTGTTGACGTCCGCAAGAATCGTAGAGACGGCTTCATTTTCGTGATCAGCTGGCGCTCTCTTATCGAGTTTGAGTGGAGAAACACATACACGCTACCACATGCGCGATTTTCGAGCGCGCTAACCTAGCGGTGGGGGAAGGCTTCGGCGACGAATTTCTCGAGAATTTCTTCCCCTAACCGCCCTAGACCGCTCTCTTAGAGAGGTAGTACTGTACCGACTTGAGGATTTTATTCATTTGCAACGTCATCTGTAACTCAAATTGCTTAAACCACCATGAGCCAGTCGCTCGATGGAACTACACGTATTCACATAACCACACTTTGTCATTTGTGACGAATCTCGGCTGGGCAGTAACTAGCCAAGGGGTGCACAGCCGCATAGCTGGCTGGGTCATGGCGAGATACCTACTTGCAAGTAGGTATCTCGCCATGAGAATGCTTGCATTCGCAACGCCATCTGTAACTCAAGTTGCTTAGGCCTTACCCACACTTGTAGCGCAAAAAAGGCCTTTTTCATGAATTTTTTTAAAGAAAACTACAAAACTTTTTTAATCGATCAATATACCATCTTAAAGAACACATCTTGAAGAACTTTCAGTAATTTTTTTATTGAAAAATATTACATTGTTTAGTGGCAAAGTGGCCGTCAATGAAATAATGTTTTTATATACACGGTTTGCGGTGACCAACATTGCGGCGAAGTGGATCATCTGAAAAAAAATGCGGATGGATTTAGTCAAATATAAGTATAAACTAGTCTTTAATCGAAGGATTTTAAAAAATATTCATTTTTCACAAAATGGCGGACAGTCAAAGTTAATGGTTCGATTTTAACGAAAAAAAACGGCCGTTTTTTGGCTATAAAACGGCCATTTTTTTCGAAAAAAAATCGAACGATTAAAGACTACATTTTTATGTAT
Organism: Ophion obscuratus; assembly: GCA_964007375.1. Classification (NCBI taxonomy): domain Eukaryota; kingdom Metazoa; phylum Arthropoda; class Insecta; order Hymenoptera; family Ichneumonidae; genus Ophion; species Ophion obscuratus. The sequence continues at coordinate 5,370,653 of OZ023319.1, forward strand.
TAAATAAGCCCGCAAAATTTCAAGAAGATCGGTGCATTAGTGTTCGAGTAATTTTGGTCACCGACTTCAGAAATGCCATTTTGAGAAAAACGCGTTTAAAGTTTCAATTTCCGGTCGTTTACACAACGGATTCTTCTCTTTCAACGCTCTTATCTCAGTCAATTTTGTTCGGATCGACTTGAAATTTTCAGGACATATTCTCAGATACTTATACTTCAAAAAAATGCAATAAAAAAAATCGATTTTTTCAAAATCGCAAGTGGGAGTAACCCCTTAACCAGACATGAGCCAATTGCTCGATAGAACTACACGTAGTCACATAACCACACTTTATCATTCGTGACGAATCTCGGCTGGGCAGTGACTAGTCAAGGGGCGCATAGCCACATTTAGCTAGTGTTGGCTAGGTTATGTTGTCGTGCCCACTTGAGAATTTTTTTCTTTTGTAAAACCATCTAAAACTCATGTCAGCTAGTCAGCCATGAGCCATTCGCTCGATGGAACTATGCGTAGTCGCATAACCTCACATTGTCATTTGTGACCAAGATCAGACGGGCAGTGACTAGACAAGGGCTGGATAACAAAACATTCACAATATTACTGGCTCATAGCGAGCCAACCATTGGCCAGTTCGTATGAGCTCAATTGGGCGAACCAGTTACTAGGTCGTAACTCAGACAGGCTAGAACAATTTCTACTCGGGTAGAAGAGAAGGAAGTAGTTGAAGAAATGTGTGATGTAGTGAAACAGTTTGATGAACGAGCTAGAAAAAGAGCAGAGAAGAAAGGGCGAGAAGACTAGTAACGAGGACTAGAAAATAAGAATAGGAATAAGTGGAACCATGGGAAGTGAAGAGATGCAAAAAGCAGATAGATCGTTCCAAAAGATGCCATAGTGTAAAGGGTAATTGGAAAACAGCCGGAAGGTTGCAGAAACCCGCAAGCGTGTACATGTGGAATAAACTCCACGTGACGGTGTTCGGTTCCAATGGTCCTTCGAGTTAAGGGGTTACCCCCACTTGCGATTTTGAAAAAATTTCAAATCGATCCGAACAAAATTGACGGAGATATGAGCGTTGAAAGAGAAAAATCCGTTGTGTAAACGACCGGAAATTGAAACTTTGAACGCGTTTTTCTCAAAATGGCATTTCTTAAGTCGGTGACCAAGATTACTCGAACACTAATAAACCGATCTTCTTGAAATTTTGCAGGCTTATTTAATACATAAAAATGTAGTCTTTAATCGTTCGATTTTTTTTTCGAAAAAAAATGGCCGTTTTATAGCCAAAAAACGGCCGTTTTTTTTTCGTTAAAATCGAACCATTAACTTTGACTGTCCGCCATTTTGTGAAAAATGAATATTTTTTAAAATCCTTCGATTAAAGACTAGTTTATACTTACATTTGACTAAATCCATCCGCATTTTTTTTCAGATGCTTCACTTCGCCGCAATGTTGGTCACCGCAAACCGTGTATATAAAAACATTATTTCATTGACGGCCATTTGCCACTAAACAATGTAATATTTTTCAATAAAAAAAATTACTGAAAGTTCTTCAAGATGTGTTCTTTAAGATGGTATATCGATCGATTAAAAAAGTTTTGTAGTTTTCTTTAAAAAAATTCATGAAAAAGGCCTTTTTTTGCGCTACAAGTGGGGGTAACGCCTCAAGCAGCGTTGTGCCGGGCCGATACTCGGATACTTCGCATTGGGGAACTCTAAAAAGTAGCCTTAAAAAAAAATTGGATAAGTTTTTTTGGCCACGAGCTGGGTGTAACCCGTTGAGACGGCTGTGGGTTCAACAGAAGTTAGGTTAGATTAGAAAAGTGCGTTTAGAGCGTGATATGAAAGGATTCAATTGAAAAGGGTAATCCGTAAAAGCCCGCAAGGGTATACGTTGGACCTAAATAGATAAATAAATATACAAAATTAGTTCAATTATATTAAGGCAGGATTCTACTTTGAAACCATGAAAAAAACGCTATTTTCGTGAATTTTTTCTGGGAATACTATTAAAGATATCGATATGGGGTTTAAACTGTTCAATAAATACACTCTTTAAGTACATAAAAAAAAAATTTAAATGTATTTTATTCATTTTTTGTACACGTAAAATATGTTTAAAGCCTCGAAAGCAGGTACCGTTGTCGTGGTCGTGAAATCTTCCCGACGGATGGTCTGAAACAAAAAAATCAAATAGTTTCATGTTCAGTATGTCTTCAGGAACCGACCTAACTAGAATATTTTATATACGTGCAAAATTAACAAAATGGCGGCTAAAATACGAAAAAAAATGCGTTTTTGGGTCTTTTTTCGCAATAAAAAAATAGTTCTATTCAAAATTTTAAGTTGATTGTAGTTAGGTCGGTTGGTACACACATATAGAATATGTGTTCCAAATTTCATAAGGATCGGTTCAGTACTTTTTGAGTTATCACGACCACGGTACTTGAAAATGTCGTTTCGAGAAAAACGCGTTTAAAGTTTTGGTGAGTGATAAATCGTAGAAAAAATTATCTTACCCTCAATCAGCGATGCCTGGGCCATATAATATGCCTTCGACGTGTTCCAGGTGGGTGTTTTCATCCAATTTCAAAGTTTCAAAGTTTCAAAGTAGAATCCTGCCTTAAGATGACAGAATATAATGATTCAATATAATATGAATTTAGTTCGTTTGCCATTCGTTATTTCTAGTAATAAAACAGAACTGTGAAGCTTCCGCTTTTTTGTTACTACCGGAAAAGAATGCTGTTTGCTGTAAAAATGCTATTTCCCGTCATAAAAAGTTTCCTCATTCCCAATTTGTTCATGGTTCGAGTTCTATACTAGTGTCTTGCTATTTCCGCTTCGCACTCTCTTCTCTCTTACACTCCGGCCCTCTCTCTCTCTCTCTCTCTCTCTCTGCCTTCATTACTCGTCTACTCATCTCGTCAATCGATTCAGTCTTCTCGCATCCATGCCTCGTCCCGAACTGCGGCATAAGAACCCACGAGCGCCAAGTTCGTACAGAGTGCGCACGAGGAACTTGCGAGACAGTGGCCTCTCTATATATGCACTCGCGTACCACAATGTATCTCGCCTATTATTGTACGTGTACCAGATACGTTATGACGCGTAGACGGGAAATTCGACGTGGCAATATCAACCTACCTCTTTTGCGGATCACCAAAATCGAGGGAAATGAAGTGCAGGAGAGAACAATGTTATTGTACAGAACACTTGCAATGCAATCGATTACTTTCATTGTAAACGCCGCTGTTTTTTTTTTCGTTCACTACAGTTTGTCAGTCGCGATTTATGCAGTGGGAGTTTCTATGAAGCGTGTCTTGAATTAAAAGCAATAGTGTGTTTCCGTTCAGCTGCGAGACAAATATTCCGGGAAGTTGGATTGAACAGTGGAAGGAAATAAACGTTTTACTTCGATTCACTTGAAGTTTCAGTTGGGCGTGTTTATACAAAGGTCATTGCAGGAGACGTCCTGTACCTAAATCGACAGCTCGTTTAAGGGGCTATACCAGTGTGAACGCTGAAATTTTGCGTGATTTTCGGGATTTTTTTGGAAGAAAAGTACTCAATTAAATGTTTCGGAAAATTAAGAATATATTTGGCTATATTTGACCTATATTACATAATTTTTCATAGAAAAATGTTGAGTTTCTAGCGACTTATGCGCTGCCTTCGGAGGCGCCAAAAAAAAGTTCCTCCACTGCTGACATGATTCCGGCCGATTGAGGAGCTGAAACCGAAAAAGGAAAAATGTCGTAGAATTTTCGAAAAATATCAAAATCGAACAAAATGGCGTAGTCATGAAAAAAAGTATGTGTTCTTGCCTATAAAATGGTCGTTTTTTTCTATGCCAAATCGTCAATTTTCATCCAATGAAAAATACCCTACGTCATTGTAGAGTAAATATATTCAAGAGTACTCAGTTGAAATTTCAAGTTAATCGGATAATTGCTCTTTGAGTTACAATGTCAACAAATTTGAAAAATCTCATTTCGAGAAAAACGCGATTAAAGATTTAACTATCGATTTTTTGCAAGATAAAATGATATTGATATAAATGATATAAATGATACTGATATTCTTGAAAGTATAAGCTGTTGAAAAAGGCAAAAAAAAATCGGTTTTTGAAAGGGTCACAATGTTATAGCCCCTTAACGGGTCTGCTTAAACGACCAGTCGGGTTTCATTATTTTTTCTGATGAGGGTTTTGGGATAACGATGTCGGGATTTTAAACATAATTAATACATAGTCTTACCAAGTTTGGGTGTTTTTTTTTTCATTGAACAATATTGATAAGCAATGTAGTTATTATAATTTAAAGTCTCTGTGTAAGTGCCTCTGGCGACTAGAGGGATCTGAAATGAAAAATAAAAATGTACTTGTAGTGTAATACTAGGACTTTCGTATGACCGGATACTTTTATGAAATTTTGACAACGATGGAGATGGCAAGGTGTAGAAAAAAAGTGCAACTTTCGACAAAAAAGATAGCTTGAATGATTTGTTAACAAATGGATTAGCATATGAAAAACTCAGCCGATGGTACTGAAGTTTGCATCGTTGGAGTGGCACAAAAATTCTTCTCGACTTTGAAATTTTCTAATTTTTTATTACTATCCAAACTCTTTCTTCCAAGTTTAGGATATGGAACCCTAATAAGGATCTTCACAAAAATGATCCTTCACAAAAACCGTCATAACTCGGTCATTTTTTTTAATTTCTACAAAATCTTCATGGCAAATTAAATTTAAGACCCTAAGCTATAAAACTATACAATGGAAATTGTATTTTTTAAGTTTCAAGGTTATGCAGACTTCTGGAAAAAATCTTGTTACGCGTTAAAATTACGTAGTTGATATAACGGGGTAAACTTACCACGTCTTGGCCGCGGCTTTGTTCGCCTGTATGCAAGATGTATGGTTCATGTGTTTGTTGATAGTGGATTTTAGGATCATTCCAAGGGTTATTGTTAATGTATACCGAGGTTATTATGAAAAGCGCGTTTTTCTTATATAATTTAATGCATACTCATAATTGCATTACTAGAAGAAAAAAATAATGCAGTCAGATAACGATTTAAGCCAATGGAACTGTATTGCATTCGGTATTTACTGGAGAGCTAATGAATACCGAAGGTATCGTACGCCCTCGTCCTTAGAAAAAAAAACCCCGCATTTTCCCATGTTCTACTTGATGGAACCGGATAAAACCAAGTGCAGGGCAATTACAGAAGCGTTTATTTTCATATACCTAAAGTTCAGGAAAAAAAATCTTAAGACGTTTCCACGCGACCTTGGCCCAAACAGACAAGATTTCCAAAAATCACAAATATCGTCTAAGAATAGTATTTCAACCTTACCAGCTTCATTTCAGCCCAAAATTTCAGCAAAAAACAAAAGTACAGACATTACAAATCCATCATTCCTATGGTATAAACATTATTTGCATTATTTCTCGAGTTCCAATGTATATCCTTGCGGGTTCTTACGTATTACCCTTCCCAATTGAACCCATTCCTATCAGTCCCAACCCGCATTTCGTCAATCCAACCTAAGTTCCGCTGCGTCCACTGCCGTCTTGAGCTACGCTTTACTGCATTTTCCGAGGGTACGGGGAAACTGTGGAACACCCATACCGGTATAGACGGCCCCATGTTCTTCTGATTCTCTGATGCACAGACGTTTTACTCAAGTATCCACGAAGGCCTCAAAAGGAACGTCACTCAAGTGTCCACCTTCGATTTTGTTGTAACTCATATATGTGATAAAGCATTGAAAACAACTGGACACGTTTTTTTTTCTTTCATTATTCGCGGAAGAGGAGGGTCCATTGGATCGGCCAGGTATAGCTGATCAGCAGTTTTTATAGTAAATATCATTTTATCTTACAAAAATCGATAGTTAAATCTTTAAACGCGTTTTTCTCGAAATGAGTTTGTTCAAATTTGCTGACATTGTCAAAGAGCAATTATCCAATTGACTCGAAATTTAAACTGAGTACTTTTGAATATTTTTACTCTACAATGACGTAGGATATTTTTGATTGGATGAAAATTGATTTTTTTCATAACTACGCCATTTTGTTAGATCTTGATAATTTTCGAAAGTCCTACGTCATTGTACAGGAAATACTTTCCGGTTTAACGACATTTTTTCGTTTTTCGATTTCAGCTACTCAATTAGCCAGAATTATGTCAGCACCAGGGAACTTTTTTTTCGGCGCCTGCGAAGGCAGCGCATAAGACGCTTGGATCTTAATATTTTTCTATGAAAAAATTATGTAATATAGGTCGTATATAGCCAAATACATTCTTAACTTTCCGAAACATTTGATTGACTACTTTTTTCCAAAAAATTCCCGGAAAATCACCCAAATTTTCAGCGTTCACACTGATACAGCCCCTCAAGGGGAGAAACCACCCCTCAAAGAAAGACGTGTCGAGTGATGATTGTGCACTTACACCCACAAGCGGTCCACCGATCTGAATGAAACAAAAACCAAAATTCTTCTAACGTAAAGCGATGAAAAATCAACCATAGATGTATGGAAAAAAAAAATTAAATTAAAGGGATGACACCCCTTTCTGTGAGGTGTCGTTTCCCCCCTCAGAATGATTTTTACGCCGATACCAAAAAAAAAAAATACGTGTCTTATAGTTTTCAATGCTTTATCACATATATGAGTTTCTTCAAAGTATTGGCCTTGCACTGATTGGCTGATGCGCCAGCCGGTGCACGGCTAAGCGGTCACCGATCCGAGTATCGTCCATGCACAATGCTGCTTAACTTTAGGTACCGCGGGAGCTAAATCCCGATCGCCCATCCAGTTTAATTATACATCTAGGTAGATGTACACGTATGTATATGCGTACTCACTGTGATGTATAGAGTCCGAGTCGTGCAGTCAGGACAACATGGAAATGAGGCAGATATAGGGAGGCTCAGTTATAAGGCTGTAGCCGGGGGGTGTTGAAGTAGTGTAGCAGAGCGTCGAGGTCGACGCCACGTAAAACCCTCTTCTACCTTGTGTGCTCGCTCTGTGCACTCTCATTTCACCCCACCCCCCCCCCCCCTCTCTCTCTCTCCTCTCTCTCTCCTCTCTCTCTCTCTCTCTCTCTCTCTCTCTCTCTCTCTCTCTCTTCTCTCCCTCTCTCTCTCTCTCTGTCTCTCTCTCTGTCTCTGTCTCTGTCTCTGTCTCTCTCTCTCTCTTTCTCTCTCTCTTTCTCTCTCTCTCTTTCTCTCTTTCTCTCTCAGGTGTCTGAGAGCCCCTGGGTTCCGCAAGCGTGTTAATGAATGATATTTTTTTTCATTCAACCGCGCCCTGACCCACATTTCCCAACCAGGACTCTCTCTCTCTCTCTCTCTCTCTCATTTAGTCTCGAAAAGAGTACCCACTACTGTACACACAGCTCCTTCTCGTTCCCTCTTCCGTCTCGTTGGCAGACTTTTTCCGATATACGCGCCCCGGATCATACAGGGTACGAGGGGGATAAAGAGCGAGATGGAGAGATAGCGGAAATACACGACGAAAGACGAAAGCGCGTAAATTGCCAAATACCAAAAAAAAAAAAAAAAAAAATCACGTACTAAAAATCACAGACGCACGTAGAAATCGACACCAACGGAGAATCTCAAGTGTTGCCTTTTGCAATTTATTTTTCATCACAGACCCTCGCGATCAGCGGATAATTTTACGAACGCGTTTATTTTCAATCGAATTTCATTTGATCCGCCATACCCTGCGCTTTCTTTCGGCCTTCCCGTCTCGGCTTCTACCCCTCGGCTTTTTTTTTACCCTTCCCGCGAATGTCTCGTCTCGCCTCGTCGGGAAATTATACATCGCCAGGTCATTAGCATAATTCTACCATTTAAAACGAAATAAGGGTTGCTTCCGTGGATGGGCGAGCGGCGGCGGGGCCTCGTGGATACGAAAAATGAAGAGGAAGAAGGTCATAGCTCTTGTTCATGTATATATATACATGAACAATATATATATATATATATATATATATATATATATATATATATATACACACACACACACACATATATATATATATATACACACACACGCACACACATATATATACATATACATACACACACACATATGTGGGGGCGAGGGTACATTCGGCAACGACGTTATACTTTTCGTTGCCCCGGACAAGCCAAGAGCAACCTTCCCACCCTCTGGGAGTACTAGCTCGCGAAGAGGGTTCCTCGTTCCGGTATACGCGCGCCAGTTTTGCAGAGGGCAATATACGGAGGGCTGTAGGGGAGAACGAGAGAAAGAGAGAGAGAGAGAGAGAGAGAGAGAGAGAAGGGAGATGAAGAGAGAGAAAAACGGCGAGAGAGACAACTCGTTCGGGCTACCAAACAAGGTCGTTAAAATAACGATAATGCGTTAGCGAGTGCCAAGTCCGCTCGACGACAACGCATACGTCAAATTAACGACTGCGTGTGTTGGACCAACTCTCTCCTCTGTGCTTCGCTATAGTCCTGGACCTCGTCTCGGCTGCCGCTCTCTTTAAGTGTAACAACATTAGAGAGAGAGAAAGATAGAGAGAGAGAGAGGACGAAAAAAGAAAAGGAGACAGAACGTCTATCTCACCTCTCGACGATTTCATTGGATACCACGACCAATTCTGGCAAATTGTTCATATACATATTAACGTGTGTGTGGGTGTACACAGGGTGGACCGAAAGGAAAATCTAGACGCCTCGTATCAAGAACTATCCGAATCACCTCCATCTGTGGGTTTGAAGTTTGCATCGTTGAGAAAATTCTTCTTTTTTCCTTTCTTAAATTTCTTCCAGCAGATTTGAGCTACCGGAATCCCTCAGCTACTTTTTAGTATGCTCATTGGAAGATCTGCAGTTGAAATTTGTAAAAAAAGATGTGGTATGGTAATAAAGGGTGTCTCAAAATTACCTGACATTTTCAATTGCGCGGAATTTTTTTTGGAGCGAACATAAAGCACCAATATTTGACAACTGGGTTCAGGAAATATTGAGGTTTGGTCATGGAGAATTTCACGATCGAGCAACGCATAGAAATTGTTATTTGCTGCATTGTTACTAGATAGTTATTGGGGATGACGTTTCGCGGTCGTGTTATCTCGCGCCACGGCAATGTGAATCGACCATCAAGATCTCGCGATTTTGAGGCCATTGGACTTCTTTCTTTGGGATCTTCTGAGAGGAATAGTGTATGTCAATAATCCACAGACCATTCCGGAGCTCAAGGGAGCAATTGGATGCACCATTTACGAAATCAGGCCGGAATTATGCCAATAAGTCATTGAAAATTTCGTCAAAAGAGTGAACGTTTGCAAACAGGGATGTTTGCAATAGTATTTTTTAAAAGCAATTTGAAGTCTATAAGACTGGTATAAGTATTGATTTTTTCATTTGAACGTGAGTGACTGATTCTCTCGGACCTATTTTTCTTTTATTTCGATAAAAAACTAAGGCATTACGTTAGGGTTCGGTTGGCCGTTTATTTGTTGCTCAATAGTGCACCCCATAACGATAACACGAGTAAACCAAAGTCACGAGGAAAGTACACAGACAAAAGAGAAAAATGCCTTTTTTCTCGATTCTTATTGGAAATTTACGGCCTCAATTTGCCAAAAAAAGCTTCGACTGCTAAAAATAAGGAAATAAAAAAATGGAACAAAAATATCGTTGCGTTCCAATGATGCAAACTTCAACGTCATATTTTTGAGCCACTTGTTCGGATAATTATATCTATGCTATGTTGGCCATGGGACATCTCGCTGTTCTGCGGAAAGTCCTTCAAATTGAGAGTCTCGAAATTTGCATCGCTGGAATGCAACGAAAGATCTTTTCTGCATTTTTATTGCCTTATTTTTATTATTTGACATATTTTTTGCAGATTTATATTTTAGATTTCTAAATAAGCTACTTAAAAAAATTATTGAGGGATATTCGTAACGAAGATTTGCCAAATAAATTCGAGGAATTGAATTAAAAAATTATTTTTATGGCCTTTCAACGATACGACCTTCAATCTCATTATAATTTTCCATTAAAACGGATAGAGGATCGGGCCAGGACAGTCCTAGAAATGACTGTCATGAGGATATGCTTAATATTGCATAATTTTCGGGAGGGAGAGAATTGGCTATTACCCGACGATTCGGACGGTTCCCGAAGTTGGATGTCTTCAGAATTACGTTTTCCTATATATATATATTTGTATGAAAATTCTGCATAAGATCTTTTTTCATAAAGTTCCCTTAACATTTAAGGGGTAAGGCCACTGTAACGGCCCAAAAAAAAGGTTTTTTCACTAATTTTTTGCTCCCGAAATTGAAGGTATTTGAAAAAAAACTTTTAATGGTGTTATCGGGCATACATTAAACTTTATTATACAATTTTTTTACAGTAAAAAAAAACAAAATGGCGGTTCCACAGCTATCTTCCCGGGACATGTTTTGCTTCCAGGGCTCCGCGACACGCAGCACCACTGGTGCACTTTTGAATCTAGAACAAAAAAAAACCATTAATCTAGAGGGCTATAGCTAGAGAATGTCGATCGGATTTTAAAAAGTATCAATTTTTGTGGATTTGGCGTGCGTGATGAAAAAAAAAATTGATTTTTGACGAAAAAAACGGCAAGTTTTTTGTTAATAAAAAATCAATAAATAAAGTTCTTGAAAATTCCGATCGACATTCTCAAGATAATGTAAATGTTCACATCTGGTTAAAATTTCAAGTAAAAAAAATGAAAATTGTTCGAGTTATGCTGCGTGCCATTTTGAAAAACCATGTTTCGAGAAAAACGCGTTTAAAGTTTTGCGAATAGTTTTTTATTGGAAAAAATTAAAAAAAGAAGTTAAAAGGATTTAAACTATTTTTAAACTAGAGGGTTTAAACTATTTTTTAAGCCAATAAAAAAAAATCGATTTTTCAAAAAATTTACAGTGGCCTTACCCCTTAAGGTTAAACAGTAGACTTGTCTAGATAAAACAAATATCCAAGAGTATTTTGAAAAAAAACGGGTAAAAAAAGTTATTAGTTGTAGAAATGGCATGCGACAAACCAAAAGCAGATGATTTGTATCTCTAGAACTGTGGGACTTTTTCTAAACTGAAATTCCAGCATATAGTACGAAATTAACTGCCCTATCGACAATTGCAGGATTATCCATTTATAACAGGACACCCTGTATATATATATATATATATATATATATATATATATATATATATATATATATATATATCTTTACACAGGGACGAAAATGCGTTGCCAAAGTACTAGGAGCCGGCGACGCAAGGGTCGCTACCCCTAGCCGAGTTTTTCTGTCGAGTCTTGGACCGCGGACATTCCCGGCGACAGAAAAGAGAGCGAAGAAAGGGAGACACAAAGAACCATATCGCGGCAGGAGAGAGGGATGGTTGAAAAGGGGCAAAACTCCGCGGATTCGACGCCCTCTGTGTTGCCAGGGAAAACTACTCTGAACAATGTATTCCCGCGGTTTAACGTACCGAAAGTCAACTCCCTTTCCATCTCTCCGTATCTCCGATGGTTTCCGGTTCTTCGTATGGTATTGAAAATTTGCTATAGATCCTTCATTTCGCTTGAGGTAGCAGAGAAAGTTGAAAAAATTGAGGAATTTCTTCCAGGGGTGGAAGAAAAATTCGTTTTACGATGCTGGCTCTTCGCTGGTGGAAAAAATGCGCTTGTCGATGTACGTGTAGGAATGTAGACGAAACTTGTCGACTTGAGGCTTCTAGCCATGAATTTGGCTCCGTGTAGGTCGGGAATGGATTTTGGGTTTATACCTTACTGCGGTATTTGCGCCAAAGTTTTGATGAACAGCAGGTTTCCGGTATTTCCGGCAGGGTTTTTAAAAATGGTATTGAGGTTTGCATCGTCAGCCAAATTTTTTTTCGGCACTTTTAGGCTAGGAAAATAACAAACATTTTTGAAGAAACTCATTGGGGTTTCATAACCTAAACCTGAGCAAAAAAAAACGTTTGTTTAGTAATGAAAAAAATTAAGAAGTATTATCATTGCATTCCAACGATGCAAACTTCAACACAATTTTTTTATAGTGCTTGAGGGGTCTGCCCGACCCCTCAATTTACGAGAAACTTGAGGTCTGAAAAATAGGTCGATTTTCACGATTTTTTCTGATGAGAGCATTGAGATGACGAGGTTGAGATTTTATACACAATTAATACATAGTCTTGCTGTGAGTTCTTTTTTTATTGAGAAATGTTGATCAACAATGAATTTATTATTATTTAAACAAAACGCCACCGTTGCCGCATGGTTAATCGCATTAGGTGGTTCTGGCAGCCAGATTCATTCGAAATTAAAAATAAACAAATGTACATTTAGTAAAATAATACAACTTTTGTATGACCGGATACTTTTTTGATATTTCGAAAATCACGAAAATGGCAAGCTGTAGAAAAGAAGTTAGCTTTTCGATTAGACAAAACAACAACAACTTCAACCATTCGGTGCTAATAAATGGACAAACGCATTAAAGAAGTGACTCGGACGAATGAATTTTGAGATACCACTTACCGTTTAAGGCGTTACCCCCACTTGTAGCGCAAAAAAGGCTTTTTTCATGAATTTTTTTAAAGAAAACTACAAAACTTTTTCAATCGATCAATATACCATCTCAAAGAACACATCTTGAAGAACTTTCAGTAATTTTTTTATTGAAAAATATTACATTGTTTAGTGGCAAATGGCCGTCAATGAAATAATGTTTTTATATACACGGTTTGCGGTGACCAACATTGCGGCGAAGTGGATCATCTGAAAAAAAAATGCGGATGGATTTAGTCAAATATAAGTATAAACTAGTCTTTAATCGAAGGATTTTAAAAAATATTCATTTTTCACAAAATGGCGGACAGTCAAAGTTAATGGTTCGATTTTGACGAAAAAAAAAACGGCCGTTTTTGGCTATAAAACGGCCATTTTTTTTTTTCGAAAAAAAAATCGAACGATTAAAGACTACATTTTTATGTATTAAATAAGCCTGCAAGATTTCAAGAAGATCGGTTCATTAGTGTTCGAGTAATCTTGGTCACCGACATCAGAAATGCCATTTTGAGAAAAACGCGTTTAAAGTTTCAATTTCAGTTTACACGAAGAACGGATTCTTCTCTTTCAACTCTCATATCTCAGTCAATTTTGTTCGGATCGACTTGAAATTTTCAGGACATATTCTCAGATACTTATACTTCAAAAAAATGCAATAAAAAAAATCGATTTTTTCAAAATCGCAAGTGGGGGTAACCCCTTAAAGAAAAATAAACAAAAGAAAAAACGTTGAATGGCAGCAGGGTGGTTCACCGCAGAGGGCGATCTGATCCTTCACCAAAGTCGTCGTAACTCGATCAATTTCTGGCATTTTTACAAAATCTTTATTGCAAATTAAAGTTCAGACCCTAGGCTATGAAACTATGCAATAAAAATAGTCTTTTTTAATTTCAAGCTTATGCAGACCCTTTAAAAATGTTGTCACATGCTAAAATAACGTAATCGATAAAACGGGATATACGTACCAGGTCTTGGCCGCAGCTTTGCTCGCGTGTATGCTGGATGTTTGGTTCGTGTGTATGTCGAGAATGGATTTTAGGATCATACCAAGGGTTATTATGAACATATACCGAGGTTATTATGAAAAGCACGTTTTTTTCATATAGTTTCATGCAAACTCACAATTTTATCATCAGAAGAAAAACAAATTGAATTAGATACCGATTTGAGCGAATAAAATGGTGTCGAAGTTTGTAGCGTTCGAATGCAATGAAAGTCAACTTTGCTTCTATATGGCTCACATTTTTTCGTCGATTTAGTGTACGAAAATCACTAAACGGTTTTTCAAATCCTCTTGGGAGATTCACGATCCTGATCTATAAACAAAATTAACGATTCTAATAAAATTACGAAATTTATTAGGAGGTTGAATAAGTTCTCGCGGATTTTTAACAGATGGCGTTATTAGAACTGCGTGCGTGGAGTATAAGATGGTATCGCATCTATAAAGAAGTACTATAAGCAAGCTTAAAATTCAGTATGAGTCATTTCACCGAAATGTAAACAACTTTTTTTTCATAGTGAGGAATTTGAAATTGACATGTCAAATTTCGTGCTAAAAAATGTATTTTACCGCACTACTTTATTTTTAAGGGGCTATACCAGTGTGAACGCTGAAACTTTGGGTGATTTTCGGGATTTTTGGGAAGAAAAGTACTCAATTAAATGGTTCGGAGAATTGAGAATATATTTGGCTATATTTGACTTTTATTACGTAATTTTTTCATAGGAAAATATTGAGATCCAAGCGATTTATGCGCTGACTTCGGAGGCGCCAAAAAAAAATAGTTCCTCCACTGCTGTCATGATTCCGGCCGATTGAGTAGCTGAAACCGAAAAAGGAAAAAAAAATGTCGTTAAACTGGAAAGTATTTCCTGTACAATCACGTAGGATTTTCGAAAAATATTAATATCTAACAAAATGGCGTAGTTATGAAAAAAAGTCTGTTTTCTTGCCTATAAAATGGTCGTTTTTTTCAATGCCAAATCGTCAATTTTTATCCAATCAAAAATATCCTATGTCATTGTAGAGTAAATATTATCAAGATTACTCAGTTCAAATTTCAAGTCAATCGGACAATTGCTCTTTGAGTTACAATGTCAGCCAATTAAAAAAAATCTCATTTCGAGAAAAACGCGTTCAAAGATTTAACTATCAATTTTTGCATGATAAAAAGATTAGAGATACGGCCTTGAAATTTTTACAGGATATTCTTGAAAGTATAAAATGTCAAAAAAAAGCCAAAAAAAAAGTTGATTTTTTAAAAGTGTAACACTGGTATAGCCCCTTAAAGCGGGATATTCATTTAGACGGGAAAAAAATAAGAAATATTGAGGGATTTTTTAAACTATCGTCTATCGAACTTAAAATCGATTTTTTGATCTTTGTGAATGTACTTATATCCCGCCTTAAAAAATCGGCAGCTGAAGCACACAGAATTCTTGTGGAGACTTACGGCGACCGTGCACTGTCAGAAACAACATGCAGATATTGGTTTACACGCTTCAAAAATAATGATTTTGACGTGTTGAATTTGAGGCATTGCTTCATACAGACTCATGTCAGACGCTGTCTGAACTTGCAGAATCATCAGAAGTTGATCGCACAACACTTTCCAAACGTTTGAAAGCTTTACGAATGATTTCTTGAAATAAAGCATCAATTTCCACGAAAAAAAAACAGCGAGAACTTATTCAACATATCCCAATAAAAAAAATAAAACACAACTTTCGTTGCATCCCAACGATGCAACATTCAACGCCATCACATGATGGTACATCGTTGGACTACGAAGTCGTTGCATCGTTGGACTACGAAGAAAATATATTTTCTTCGTATCGCCGATCGTTTTTCCACATTTGGACTACTAAAACTGCCGAAACATTTTCGAGGATCCTCATTCAAAATCTATAACCAAAACCGGCGAAAAAGGGTCAAGCCAATCATTTTCAAAAGATCAAGAAAATCAAGAAGAATTCACGTCGCATTCCAACGATGCAAACTTCAGCACCTCCTCTATTTGAGGCTAAAATCGCATTGTGTGAGGATTGACGGATTCGGATGAAACTAAGTGAAGGGAAATTGCGAAAACGTTTATTTCCACATCCCAAAGATTTAAGGGCGGGGTAAAGTATTAAAATTTTTTTTTCATTTTTGTTTAATTTTTTTAATGAATGCATAATATATCAAGAATATTGTGTTAAAATTTCAAGTCGATCGGAGTAAAATTGACGAAGTTATGAGTATTTGAGCGTCTATTGCTCCATGCCGTTCTCTTCTCTTCTGCGTTTTTCAAACCGTTTTTCTGAGACTTGTCATATTTAAAGTCCGTGTGCACGATAACTCAAAATCTACTGGACCAATCGCTTTGAAATTTTGCACAATACTTCTTCACATAATTCACCAGGTATTGTCGAGAGCTTTTTTGTTTTTTTTTAATAATTACTAATTTTTCAACAACAAATTAGCTGATTTTTTTAGCGAAAATCGGGTTTTTGGCTCCCAAGTGCTACGAAAAATCGAAAAATCGTAAAAAAAATCCTCCCGTCATTACCTCGAGAAACATCTCCTTTAACAAATGCATTTTGATTTCTTTGTTTCAAATGATTCTGTTGCGAGTTACGGTGCACACCGCAAACCAACTTTTTTTCGAGGCGCCTCCGGCGTTTAATTTTCACTCGCTCAATTTTGAATATTTTGCAATGCAAATTTAGGAGAATGTTGTTCAAATGTTACTTTATTATATGTAAATTTTTCAATAAACGAACACTATTCGTTACGCCAAAAAAAAATCTTAAAAACATGCCTTTTTTTCGTCGAATTAACTTTACCCCGCCGTTAAGAGAAAAAAAAACGATTTAGCCGTTTTCACGCCGCCTTGGGGTAAACGGACATTGATCATCGAGTGCCACGTGTGACGTTTCTTTTTCTTGTTTGGCGATGTTGCAGTGAGCGGGAGAACGGGAACCGGCGGTGCACCGCTCTACGGACGTCTTGTTGCCGAGGAGCCTCTGCCGCCGTCGGTATGCGGTGCCGGTGGAGCCGGGGGTGGCGGCGTCGGTGGTGTGAGCGTCGGTACCGGTGGAGTCAGCCAGGAGACACCGGGCGATGTTCACGCCATGCAGGCCAGGATACCCCATAGGTTTCGGGATCCTGCGACGGCACCCTTGAGAAAGCTCAGCGTCGATCTCATTAAGACGTACAAGCACATCAATGAGGTTTGTCTTCAAGCTCGTTTTTCTCCTTTTTTTTTACGTCAACCTTCCAGGCTTTGTTTATCCCATATATCGTATGTGACCCAAATTTCATTTCAGTTATCGGAGAATGGCAAACTTACGGAAAGTTTCAGTCGATCATACACGTGTTTGAAACATCTAAAAAATTATTAATCTTGTTGAAGTTTGAATCGTTGAATCGCAACGAAAATGAACTTTCTTGTAACTGATTTTTATGATTTTTTTAAAAGGAAAGATTCTTTCACCATTTTTGAGACTCACGAGGAAAGGTTGCGTGGTCGATCTCTCCGATTTCGATTAAATTTGGCATGCTTGTAGAATAAGTAAAAATAGGCGACACGTATTTTTTTTATATCAGCGGAACCCGATTTTTTAGAGGTGAAACGCACCCTCGAAAATGGGGGGTATTTTTCGTCGATAACGTCATCGTTCTCATCTCCAATGTATACATGTATGTATAAAATGTACACGAAAAATAATATTTTTATAATAATATAATGTATACAATGTATACAAAAAATAATATAATGTATACAATGTATACAAAAAAATAATATAATGTATACAATGTATACAAAAAAATAATATAATGTATACAATGTATACAAAAAATAATATAATGTATACAATGTATACAAAAATAATATAATGTATACAATGTATACAAAAAATAATATAATGTATACAATATACACGAAAAATTAAACATTGTTGCAATGTGAATTTTTTTTCATATCTCGTACCCTTAAAACGTTATTGACGAAAAACGAAGAACACCCCAATTTTCGAGGGTGCGTTTCAGCCCTTAAAAATCGGGTTGCGCAGATATAAAAAATACGTGTCGCCTTTTTTTACCCATTCTACAAGCATGGCAAATTTCATCGAAATCGGAGTGATCGACCTCGCAACGTTTCCTTGTTAGTGTACGTTTTATTACTATTTTGGCTGCTATGTGATTTTTTAAAATTAGTCTCTAAAAATGGCAGAGGTATGGCACAGTTTTCTAAACGGGTTGCGGTGGATGTTATCAGATGGCGTCCCCCGTAACCTCAGGGGGATCAATCTGAAAAAAAGCACCGATGAACCCAAACAAACTCATACGCGGACTATGAACCAAGAAAAAAGTGAAAAATGTAAACAATCGATGAAATGGTACGCTTTGAAACAAAAAGATTAAATTTACCAACAACAAAAAATGGCTACATTGTGCAACAAAAGAAATACCTTTTTTTATTTTCAGAAAAAAATAGCGTCATGTTTTAGACAATAAGGGTAGATTTATATGATGTTGAGGCTTGCATCGTTGGAATGTAACGAAATATTTTTTTTCTGGAGTTTCGAAATTTCTGTCGACAGATTTGCGTTGTCAAAGTTACGCGATCATTTGTTTAGCCTCCTTAGCGATCTACAACTCAAGCCTACAAAACATGAGATTGGACAATAATGAAAATAAGAAATTGAAAAAAAAAAAATCGTGCAAACTTCAAGCTTATTACATTTATACGAAATTTCATCAGAATCAATCGATTGGTTTTTTAGCTATACGTCATGCCAGTTTTGAAAATGCAGTTTAGAAGACCGTGCCATACGTGCGCCATTTTTGAAGATTAATTTTAAAAAAAACATCATTTAACAGTAAAAAGTAGTAATAAAACAGCCTACGTCTCGAAAATGGCAAAGAACTCTTGACCTAAAAAAAATCATGAAAAGCACTAAATTTTTTCCTAAGGGTATATCTTCCCTCAATCTTATAGAAATTTGAATTGTTGGAATTCAATATGGCCGCCCTTCAAAGTGAAAGTATCGATTTTCTGTAAAAAAAAACAACTGTATTTTCGTTAATAAAAAAAACTATGCATAAAAAAAAGATTCCTTTGTACAAGCACGGCTTTCTGATATGTAAAAAAAGCTCGTAAAATTTGAAATTAATCGGTGCAGTGATTTTTGAAATATCGTGGTCACAGATTTCGAATCATTTTGAAAGAAAAAACGTTATTAAAGTTTGCCGGTTCGCGGAACCCACCTACAAACGCCCATAACTCCCTTACTTTTAAACGGATTGACTTGACATTTTTAGAGAATATTTTTAAGTTTTAAAATGTTGAGAATCCGTCGAAAAAAAACGATATTTCACAAAATTTAACTATGAGTGATCCCTTAAGAACTTTCAAGAGGAAAGTACTCATACAAAGGGGAAAAAAATGAAAACCGATGCTACAGGAAAACTTGAAGAAAATGCTTGTTTCTTGAAAACTAAAAATGATAGTAGAACACACAGGCTGATTCGGATAGGTATTGATACGAGGCAAGTAAATTTTCTTTCTGGAGGTCACTTTTTTTACACATTTATTTTTCACGCACATATTCTCCTCAAATCGTAAAAACTCACAAAAATGCATCACTCCGATCTTTTAAAGAGCTGCAAGGGATACAAAAAACGTAAAATATGTATGGGGTTGATGTTTGCATCGTTGGGGGGCAACGAATTTTTTTTTCAATTCTTATTTTCATCATTATCGAAAATCATTTTGCAAATTTGTTGTAAATTGTTAAACAAGAATCCTAAAAAAAAAAGTTTTTCGTCTTCCAAATCTGCCCCAGGAAGTTTGGGTTTAAAGAGAAAAAAAAATTTGTTGCGTTGCAACGATGCAAAAAATCATATTTTGCAAATTTGTTGTAGATTGTTACATAAAAACCCTATAAAAAAATTCGTTGCTCGAATTTGCCAAAGCACATTAGGATGATAAAAAAAAATCCATTGCATTCCAAGGGTGCAAAATTCAACGTCATAAATATGTACCGGAATCGCCCGGTAACGCGAATTGCGACGGCAAATTATTCTAGTCGGTTTGAGACAACGGCTCGTTTGACCGGGACAAAAAATGCCCGGTGATGATAATAGGACAAATCGTTGTTTCGCGCCGTCCGTCGACCGCGCGTCACGTACCACGTGGCGCGCGTATAACGTTTCCGTATACCGTATATTTCTTTCACTCCCGCTGTCTGTATAGGGGGTAGAGTTTTGTACGCTCGTTAACCAACAAAGAGACGAGAGTCGATGAGTCTCGTTTTTGTTACTCATGCCCGTTATTTCGCAGCATCTTTCTATTCCTCTTTTTTTCTCGTGCTGTCGAAATTCGCCTTGTTGACGTGCAGAGTAAACGTTTTTTTTTTTTTTTCCAATTACCTCCAATAAATCCGTCACCTCTGCAACATTATTACTATTTTTATCGTTATTATTATCATTACTATAATTGTTATATATATTAATATTTTGTAGTTGCTGGTTCTGACACCAACAACAACAATAATAATATGAATATTGACGATGGCGATAACAATAATAATAACCATATCGATCAAAATGACAATAATTATTATTATATCTAATAATTATAACCCTTACAGTAATAATAACAATAATACAAATTATCAACAAACTAAATGATAATAATTATCATTTTAACTAATCATAATAACGATGACAATTATACAAAATGACGAAAAAACAGAATGATAATAATAATTATTATTAGAATGACAATAATTCAACTTAACATCGAACAATATGATAATAATTATTATTATAACAATGATGGTAACGACAAATAAAATTGATAACGATAATTATTATTTGCCCATTTTTAATTTATCCATTCTAGTTTTTTTTATTCACGCGACAAATGGCCGTAAGAGACGCCTCGGTAACGTAAACCGTGTAGAAAGAACAGCAGGAAAGTTTAAGAGAACTGGGTTGCAACTCACCATATTAAGATATGTATATGCTACCCACGGCCGTGATGACATATCTCGGGTGGGTGTTCGCTTTCTCTCTCTCTCTCTCTCTCTCTCTCTCTCTATCTCTCACTTACGTAGTTTCCATTCTCGTCTGACAAGTAAACCAGATCTAGCTCTAATTTGCACACACTCACGTGAGTTTCCCGATGAGCGACCGATCTTCAATAACCGCTCCGAGTATCCGTCATGCAGAACGCTGCCTGAGGGTTTAGGCGACTGTGACGACCCGAAAATCAGGGTTATTAAAAAAAAAATTTACAGAATAAGTAAGGTGATTAAAAAATCGTTCGGCCATTCATTTCTATGCTGAATAACAAAATTGTCTACGAAATTTCATGAAGAAATATTAATAATTAACGAAGTTCTAAACAATTTCGTGAAGGAACTTCGAACGTGAGGAACTCAACGGTGTACTTGATTTTGACCACACGGTTGGTCTGAAGAAAACAAACCAATTTTTTTCTTAAAATAGATAATATTGGCTAAGACTTGACCGACCTTCATGTTGTTATCGTATTTAAATCATCCAAAAAAAAATTATGAACTTTTTTCTCTCGATTTTTCGAGGAAAAATGACATCGTTATTTTTAATAACTAATGAAAAAAAATGTTAAGAAGAAAAACGTCGGTCAAAACTAAACTACGATTACACTGAACAAGCGTACCAAATTTGGAGTCAATCCGTTCAATAGATGCCGAGAAATCATGTACACCGTTTTGAAAAACGTAGATTCACGAAAAACGCGTTCAACCCTTCGTTGTCGTACTTATCTGGAGAAACATGCTTGTCACACGATTTTTTGAGCAAATATTGAACTTTCCAAAAATTTGCCTAAAAATCGTCAGATCATTGTTAATAACAAATTAACTATGCAATATAAAAAAAATCCTACGTACTTCCATAGGCAATGTATTTTTCAAGATATATTCAACATTTCAAGTGAATCGGTTGAAAATTGTCTGAATTATGTTGCCGGCCAACTTAAAAAATGCAGTTTTGAGGTAAACGCTGCACAGCCGCCATTTTGAAATTAATCGCTTAAAAAAAAGATTGCATACTGTCACTGATATGTATAATAAACGCCCTTTTTGTCTCGATTTATATTGTAGTTTTTCTGGAAAAAAAATCCCCAAAAAGCCTATTTTTTCGGCCTCTAGAGTGGCCTAACCCCTTAAATGGGATGGTAGATTTTTTTTCAACCATCTTGCGGAGCACCCCAAGCCGCATAACAAACATTGGGGGTTAAAGTCGTTCAAGGTCATTCAAGGTCAGTATCAAACACCTATTAAAATCATCGATACTGACCTTGAATGACCTTGAACGACTTCGACCCCCTAATATTTTTAAAGCGGCTTGAGGTGCTCCACAATATGGTTGAACAAAAAATGTACCATTCATTTGAAAAAAAAAAAGGCGGTGACCTTCATTGTGCGTCAGCGCTTCCACCGAAATAATAATAAAAGTTAGTTGCATTTGATGGCCCCCTTCACACCGTACAACTTTTGTCTGGAACATTTTTTTGTGACCCCGATAATTACCGAGTTATTTCGGGTCGCAGAGATAAGAGGGACACCCTGTATATTTGCATAATTTTTTATATATCAATGCGGAAATTAAGTATCGTCAGAAATTGCCAGAACTTTGACTAAAGTTATGCAGATCGCGGTATGACTATGAGTTCGCTATAGTTGCACAGACGATGACGTTTTTCTCAATAATCGTTTTTCCTTACTCGGTTTTGTCTGCCTTTCTGACAGTGAAAATGGCACTTATCGCTTTACGCCAATCTCTCTCCCTTTCTGCACCCCCCATCGTGCTCCTTTCTGCCCTTCCGACTATCCGCTCCGCGTCCTTCGTCACCCTCCGTTTCACGTAATGTATAATTCCCACTCCGATTCAACTCGCTTCAAACATTTTCATCTCGACTAATTACCAACGTGGTAAATCGCGAGAGAGAAAAGCGGCGAGTTCTCGATGTTGAAACGATCTGCTCAACTGTGAGCGACGCAAAATATTTGATGATGATAATAATAATGATAATAATTTGAGAAAGCAGCAGGTAGGTCCGCACTTCATACTCGCTCATACAATCACGAGTGTCTGAGCCTGTGATATAGTCCCGAACGAATTAAAAATTCATCCTCGTATTTGAATGGCTTTTCTTGAAAGCACGAGCGTTTTTAACATTTTTCATTTGTACCCAAGATTCTCGAGTAATCGTTCACGAAATATCAAGTGGTTGTATTTCAATACGTCGCATGCATACTGTATACGCGATTGCGCGGAGGCGGAAGTCGATTTTTTTCGGACTCGTTTCCGCCGAGCTCGGGATAACGTGAATCGACGCTGTGTATTTTGTAAGTGGGAATCGAGGGGTAGTTTATGGATTTTAAGGAGGTTGGAGCGTTAGCCATAATCCAAGATTAGAAAAAAAGTAAAAATATATTTTATTGTCTAGACTATACTGAGTCTCGACGAATCTTTTTACTTTTTTTCACCACAAAACACCAGAGATAAAAAGTAGTTTGATGTATGTAATTTTACGTGCGGTTAAATGGAACATTCACACTACGGGGGATGCAATTTTTTTTGGCTATTTACCACTAAGATCAACCAATTTTAACAACGGATTAAAGCAAACTAAATCTTTGCAAAGATTTAGAAAAAAAACAATCTTGCATATCGTAAACCATATATGTTCAATATTGAACGAACAAGGTTTGATAAAAGACTGCGAATCTTGGCTGGCGAATGAAGAACTGCCAACCTCAATGTCCGCGAAGTTGCCGTATTTCGACAATACTTGATATTAATTAATGGTAATAATGAATGATCTCGTGACATGAATATAAATAGTCATCGTTTTAAATGGCTCACAATTTCATTGTGAGTTGGACAAAACATTTACTAACACAGTTTATTCATAATGATCATCGATAATGTTATACTTTTTCACGTTGGTCGTAACCCAAACGTTTTTCTTATTCACGCAATAAAAATATTAAAATGCATAATTTTGCTCTTTAAATACATGCTTTATAAAAAATTAGCATCTGGAGAATAATTCTATACCTCATATGCATTTTGTGAGCTTCAGTGAAAAAAAAATTCATAAATTGGCACTTGACGCAACTGGACCGCTCCAACCTCTTAGTGGATCTGCTAGGCAAGCTACAGAAAGAATGGTTTTTTTATACGTTATTTTTTTTTATCATAGAATTAATTCTATGATAAAACACACACAAAAAGAGAGTAGTAACTACAAAGCACCAAAACAGATCATCGAATAATCGAAAATAAAGATTGTTTTTATGAAGAAAGCAATTTCATAAGACGCGTCACCAGACGACAAACCAAACAGCCAAATATTAGTGAGTAAGGTAGATAAGGATGTTTATTACTTACAGATGTATAACGATAAAACAAAAAAATAAACTACCTTTATAAAACGTAAAAAAAAGCGGGTCTGCATAAACTTGCAGCCCAAAAAACCGGTCGATTTTCAATATTTTCTTCTGATAAGAGTATTGGGAAGACGAGGGTCAGCTTTTATACATGATTCGTACACACTCTTGCTAAGTTTGCATTCTTTTCATTGACATATTGATAAATAATAAATTTATTACTATTTAAACAAAGTGCCGTTGCATGGCCAGTCCCCGCGTCGAAATTTTGATGGGACCCAAATCAGGGCCCGTTCAGGTTGCCTGACTGCCCTGGTAGGGCACTAATAAGGCAGCCTGAAAGGACCCTACTAGGAAATGTAACGTTGTGTCACATATGGGCCTGACCTGGTTGCCTGATCAGGCAGCCTGATAGGGGCCTGATCAGAAAGAAATGCATATAATATTTCAAAAATCCAAAATAGAATGAACCACTTAATTTAGAGTTCCACTACAATGATTTTGTATCATAATTCGTTCTGGCCTGCTGAAATGTCTTTGTTCGAAGAAAATATTTCGCCTATATGGGAATCAAACCTCGTACCTACCTACCCAAAGCTACGCACGCTGCCCCTATGCTACCAAGTGCTTGTAACATCTTGGTCCCAGATATGGCATAAGGGACCAAATGAATTCCTATAATTATTTGTTGTATCACATAAAGTATATCAATTAGTTAATATCATTGTGACAATTAAAAAGGTTTATCGATTAACATGCTATACATTTTTGAAACTTAACCATATATATATATATATATATATATATATATATATATATATATAATTCCTCTCTCTCTCTTCAACTTACAAAGCTGCCGAAATCTTCTAACACGCATCCGGGTTGCATAACGTTTTTTGTCATGGCAGTCCATAGCACCTTTTATAGAACCTTAAATAGAATTCAGGAATGCATCGAAACTCCGGAGCTACGATGCTGTAAAATCGAAGTTTCCATGTGGAAAATAAGAGGTTATATGCATCTATCGACTGCTGAGGCAGTTATAGGGCAAGCCTATTTATGGCCTCATGAGGGAAAGCCCTAGTAGGATATTATCAGGGACAGCCTTAGTAGGGCCATTTTAGTATAGCCTGATTTGGGGCCTAAATACTTCCGGCCCGATAGGGGCCGGATGAGGATGTCCGCAATAGGTGTTACCCGTATCACACCTCGATCAGGGCCTGATCCTGGTCAGGCTAACCCTAAGAAATTTCTACTCGGGTCGGTGTAGGTGGTTCCGGCAACTAAGGGCATGTGCAACGAAAACTATTATTTTATGTTGTTGATGTTTGCAGTGTCGGAATGCAACGAAAATTCTTAATTTTCTCATTACTTTTTTTACGATCTAAACTCTTTTTTTGCCGGATTTAGGTCGTGGATACCTGATAAGAAGGTTGAACAATGTTTCAGTGGTTTTGTAGCCTAAATATGGTGAGAAAAATTGGGCACGACGAAAAAAAAAACATTTCGTTGCATCCCAACGATGCAAACTTTAATACCATGTGCTTTTAATATGATAAATAATTGTTTGTATCACCGGATACGTACAATTTTGACAATTACAAAAATGGCAAGCTGTAGAAAAAGTTGGTTTCTTTAGAACAAGAAAAAAACAACTTTAATCGATTGTTGTTAACAAATGGATAAACATATTGCAAACTCAGCCGGTCATACGATAGAAAATGTTATAAATTATGCTCTTTCCGAATTTGAAGTAAATCGGACGAATAGATTTTGAGATACAACTTAACATCGTTTCATGAGGCGATCTGACATGGTGCTGAAGATTGCATCATTGGAATGCAACGGAAATTCTTCTTGATTTTCTTTATTTCTTTATTTTCATTATTATCTAAAATACTATTTCTCAGGTTTTGGTTAAATTATTTTCATAAGGATCCTCGAAAGTGTTTTGGTAATTTTTGTACTCTAAATGATGATGTTGAAGTTTGCCTCGTGTTAACGCAATTAACGTTTAATGGTCCGATTTTTTTTTTGTTTGCAAATCCGGGTTACGTAAAACGGTCAACCATTTTTTAGGACCCTTATAAAAAATCCGCAGCCCGAATTGGCAGGACACAATTTTGGATAATGAAAAAAATGAATAAAAAGAAAAGAAAATATAAAAGTTTCGTTCCCTTCCAACGATGCTAACACCAACATAGTGTCTAAATGTGCAAAAAAAAATTGGCAACGCGAAGAAAATATATTTTCGTTGCAAATTTCAATATCATGGATTGACCCTTCACTAAAATCGTCCCAATTCGGTCAATTTTTAAAATTTTTACAAAAACATTGTTGCAAATCAAAGTTAAGGCGCTGAAAATTTGGGCGATTTTCGGGATTTTTTTTTTGGGAAAAAAGTACTCAATTAAATGTTTCGGAAGATTAAGAATATATTTGGCTATATTTGACCTATGTTACATAATTTTTTCATAGAAAAATATTGAGATCGGAGCGACTTATACGCTGCCTTCGGAGGCGCAAAAAAAAAAGTTCCTCCACTGCTGAAATGATTTCGGCCGATTGAGTAGCTGAAACCAAAAAAAGAAAAAAAAAGTTTACAGAATATTCTTGAAAGTATAAACTGTCGAAAAAGGCAAAAACAATCAACTTTTTTAAAGTGTCACTGGTATACCTTAAGAGCCTATGCAATAAAAAGATCGTATTTTTGAAATTACAAGCTTATGCAGACCTCCGCCTCACTGCCGTGTGATCAGTCGTACCAAACTGAAAATTTGCTTATTTTCGCGCTTCGACTTTCCCATACATGCCCGATCGACATTATGGCTGGGCGAAAAAAAGAACTTCCCGCGATCTTTCGAAATTTTCGTGCATTATATTATTTCCCACCGCGCCAACGGCCCTCGCGCACGCGAACCCTCTCGATGTTTCGAGACTTTTTCTTCCTTGACGAATTAATCGACAATTTTATATATACGATCGTGCTGTACAGGACACGTACACGAAGCTGCGTAATTTACACCAAAAGAAAATCACGTTCGACTTTCTTGCGGGAAATCGAAAGCCGGAAGTGAATAAAAAGATACCGCGAGTCATTATTATTTGTCTTCGAGGCATATGCACCCCCTCCTTCCCTCTCTCTCCCTTATATTCTGCACTGCACAAAAGAAAAAGGACGTGTACATTTTTTCCCTACAAATTCCATTTTCATTCGCTGCTCCCTGGATTCGCGAGAGAAGCTTCCTTCGGGAAACTCACGTACCGGAGGAACACCTTCGCTCCTTCGATACGCGAATATTAAAAGAAAAAAAGGGGGAAAAAATAGTCCAGGATACACGGCTCGTGTATGTTGCTTGTTCTTTTTTGCAAATGGATTTAATTCGTCGACTGTTTTGACGTTTTTTTTTTTTTCAAATGATTTTTTCATCTGGTGGCTCAAGGATTTTTCTGCTTTTTTTCACACCCGTTTTCCCGCTGACGTTTCGTAAATTTGGCAGATCGCCTAAGCCGCACACTGATCGTCCACTACTACGGTCGGTGGAAGAAAAAAAACCAATTCACGCTGCCTTCCAACGTTGCAAAATTCGGATGCATCGAAACGAAGAGAGAGAGAGAGAGAGAGAGAGAGAGAGAGAGAGAGAGAGAGAGAGAGAGAGAGAGAGCGATTGATTGATTGATAATATTTGTTATGCCCCGTTGAAACTCTTCGACAAATATAAATTAAGCGATAAAATATGAAAAAAGTGTCAACAGGAATTTGAAGAAATAAACAATTGATATAAAACAGAAATGAAAGAAATAAAGATTGGATATAAAAATAAAAATAACCAATATAAAATGCGGTAAAGTATAGAAGATTAAATAAAATAACAAAAATAACAATATTTTCAAAAAGAAATAAAACCAAAAATTGACGTACAAAGTTAAACCTCGATATAAGCAACAATGAGACTGCACACCTAGAATGAACTCAATAAACTTGACAAAATAAGGTGAAAAGAAAGTGATCTCTCTCTCTCTCTCTCTCTCTCTCTCTCTCTCTCTCTCTCTCTCTCTCCCCCCCCCGCCATTTTTCTATATTACTATTCTTATCTTATATTTTTCTATTTTCTTTTTTTTTCTTTCTATTTTTACTCTCTATTTTTCTATTTTCTATACCTTCCATTTCTCTATTTTTTATTTTTTAGTTCCAGTTTTTGTTCTTGTTTTATTTTTAGTTGTACTTATTAGTTTTAAGTTGCGCTACTACTATTATTTCTGACTCTGTTCTGTATCCGACGAGTCATCGATCTATTATTTTCCGCATTTTGCGTCGTTCAATTTAACCTAACCTCTTACCTTTTAAGTTCTGTTATTTTTTAGTTTTTTAGTTTTCTATTGTATCTTCCACTTTGCCCCATAGCGTGCTAGGGCATAATAAACACAAATCAAATCAAATCAAATCTCTCTCTCTTCGGACCTAATTTTGTCAAGTTTACTAAATCAATTTCAGGTTCACAATCTCATTCCTGTTTATATCGAGTTCTCCTTTCCATTCAAATTTTTTATTTTGTTTCCTCTTTTAAATATTCGTTATTATTTTTGTTCTGTTTTCCGCATTTTTCATTATTCATGTTTGTTTTCATATCGAATCCTTCCTTCTTCAATTTCTGTTTATTTTCTTTTTTCCTATCAATTGTTCATTTCTTCAAATTCCCGTTAATACCTTATTTTTCTCAGCCCATCAATAAATGTCTATTTGCCTAAGAGTTTCACTAGAGTTCAATGCAGTAAATTCGTGGGTTGGGGTGGAGAACGCTGAAACGACGTACATATATAGGAGCTGCAGGATAGCAGGAAGGCTAGAATCGGATGATCTCGCGAACGTCGTTGCATTCCGGTGGCGTTGGGCACCATCGACGTTCAGGAATCTACCGAGTGTTTCTGTCATGTCCAATCCAACGGTTTCCTTGACTCTCCATAACCAAAACCCCTCTCTCTCCCTCCCTGTGTACCGTTCTCTCTCTCCCTTACTCTCTGTGTCGCATTGTCGATGGCTTGACTGTCCTGGAGAGACACTATGCGCTCAGGTACCAAGCAAATCGACTCTCATAGCGGTGGTTGGCATACCCGTTGCATGAACCAAGCTCAGGGATTTGCCAACGGTTGTCTATCGTTTCGTCTGCATCCCTCTCTTCCTCTCTCTCTCTCTCTCTCTCTCTCTCTCTCTCTCTCTCTCTCTCTCTCTCTCTCTCTCTCTCTCTCCCCCTCATTCGTCTTAAGGAAGTTTCCTGGTCATACTTACACATCAAGTCATCAACCTTTCTCTCTCTTTCTGTCTTTCACTTTTGGGCATTAAAAGGACCAGCGTCAACCTCTGCCCCACTCCTTTTTTTTTAAAGAAATGTTCAAATCGCGGCGATTGTCCAGGACAGATTGCGTCTAGTTCCAACATTGATCCTAAAATTATGCAGTCTGTATAGCGTGACACTTTTTTTCCAAATTTCTCGCAGGAATTGAATGGGATCGAGAAAACGGTCGAGCGGAATGGAGAATGTAACTTTTTCATAAGGGAGAGAGGAGAGAGAGAGAGAGAGAGAGAGAGAGAGAGAGAGAGAGAGAGAGCTTGATTGATTGATTGATTGATTAGATTGATTAGATTTATTAGATTTATTAATCCAATGCCTCAAGGAAAATTAAGAACAGCATTCATAACTTTACGTACATAATAGTGGAAGAAAAGCAGATTTCAAAAAAGTAGATGAAATTTGCTTTTTTGCATACATGAAGTTGAAGTTTGCATCGTTGGAATGCAACGACAATGAATATATTTAAATTCCGTAATTTTTTTTATCGATTTGGCGTACAAAATTCTTCACCCACTTTTCACGATATTGATTTGGCAATCTACAATAGAAATCTATAAAAAAAATTATCCTGAATAATAATAATAACAATATGGATAATAAAATGTGAAAAAAAAAAAAAACAAATTTCGTTGCGTTCCAACGACGCAAACTTCAACACCATATACATTCAACAGAATTTATATAATATGCATTGATATATAATATTATTTGCATAATATATATAAGATTATTATATATCATATATCATCATATATCATATATAAGATTATTTTATATGCATATCTATAATCTTATATATGATATATAACATTATTTGCATAATACATAGAAAATAAACGAGAATGAATCAATACCAATCCGATTAGTGGTAAGAATTACACGGTTGCTCCATTCGAAGCGCATGGTAAAGGACACTAATAATAGAAATGAAAATAAAAATAAAAACAAAATGGAACGACAACTAAATTAAATACTGCGGTGGGCATCATCGAAGTCAGACAGAGAGCGAGAGAGAGAGAGAGAGAGAGAGAGAGAGAGAGAGAGAGAGAGAGATTGATTAATTTATTATTTATTATATCCCCTGGTAGCAATCATGGGGCAAATTACGATTAACAAGAGACATACAAGATAGTAAAAATAACACAAAATCAATATACAGATTGCGAGATGAGTGAATATAAAACAAAATAACATTTGAAAGGAGGTGTATACAATTCAACGACTAAAGATGACGGGCGAAAAAGAGAGAAAGAGATAGAGAGAGAAAGTTTCTTTGCTCTTATACTGATTCGAAAAAAAGCTTCTGTCTCGGAATTTCTACAAGTTCGATCTTTTGAGTCAAATAGCACCGCGAAATGTCGACATAGCGCACGGGAGATGCCCATACAGGAACAGTAACGTGACCAGACGAAGAGTATCGAGACAGTTTTCTCTCGTATATATGCTAAACGCTTTTTTCACTGTATTCTCCCCCTCGCCTTCTCTCTCTCCCTCTCTCCCTCTCTCCCTCTCTCCCGCTCTCCCTCTCTCCACGCCTACAGTTCTCTCTCGTGTTTCTCCCTCCGTCCCACTGCCCATAACCGCGAGTCAGGCAGTAAAGGCTCCGATTTTTATTGGCTGGTGATAAAAAATTTATCTCGCATGCGAGAATACAACTTTGCCGCAAATTCCCCGCCCGAGCCCTACTCGTTCTTTCTCCCTTATCGTCGGTAAATCAACCTCTCAACTAATTGTTACGAATCTACCGATGCACTTTACTTCACTCGGTATGCCTGTATCGTTGGTACATTCGTTGTCATTTCAATCCTTTCCACGTGCCATCGTTGTCGATTTTCGAACAAGTCGAATATCTGTAATCCGCCTTACGTCGTTAGTTTATTCGTTGCTCGTTTTCTCGCGTATCGATTATTTGCCATTCGCGGCACTATTTCTATACCTGCGACACAGCAAGCTAGCCCTGTATTCTATTCCTCCTTCAATTTCATCGTCTCGAGGAGATCCGGATCGATCAGGGCCGGTAGGCACGACTGCTTTTCGCCTAGTATAGACACACGTGCTTGCACATGTATATATGTGCGCGTGGGTGTGTACCTGGAACTTTTTAGCATTCCCAGCGCGACCAAGGGAAGAATGAAGAAAAAAAAAGCGTCTTCGCCATTCTCACTGTCTCTCGATTTTCTCTTTCTCTCTCTGGCTCTATTTCTCCTTCTGTCTGTCGCATGGCGAGAATAATTAATTTGTCCTAACCGTAACTCGAATTTGTATGTATTCCGATCTAATCATATTGTCATTCACACGCTTGCTCGATAGGGGTGTGTTTACTGCATAGTAATAAGAACAATAATAAAGACGGCAGCATTCTGGTTAGTGATGATAATAATGATTAATTGTATCGATGATTATTATAATTATTAATGATAATCATAATGATAAATTATATCGATGGTAATAATAATTTTCAATTATATTAATTATGTTAATGATGAAAACTGCTGGACAACAATAATAATAATACTCGTGGCTTGAAAACCAATATTAATAGCCCATGACAGCAATGATGACGATAATTGTAACAATGATATGTGCTTGAAATAAAGGGGCCGTCCATATATTACGTCATCGATTTTTGCTGATTTTCGACCCCCCCCCCCCTTACAATCATCCTATCGTCATTTCCTAATGACCCCCCCCCCCTCTCGCAAAATTGACGTCATTACCAGTTTGGCAAAATTAAAACATTTGCGGATTTGAGAAAAATTGGGTAACATTAAAACATTTTGTTATAGAATCATCTTTTATTATTTTGTACTTTGGCAATGTTTATTAATATAATAATATTATTCTTCCCTATTCTTTAGTTTTCTTTGGATAGCTCCCACATTTTGTTATAGAATCATCTTTTATTATTTTGTACTTTGGCAATTTTCATTAATATAATATTATTCTTCTCTATTCTTTAGTTTTCTTTGGATAGCTCCCACGGAGTTTTCACCCATTCTTGCAAATCCAGGATCACGGGTAATATCTCCGTATCCTCCCCATATTCATTTTGGCTCGATCGAACTATTTTCATAGGTACGCTGTTATTTGAAGTTCTCGAATATAATGTAGACAAACCTTATGTAATAAATAAATAAATAATGAGTTCAATAATTAATACCATTGGGTACTTGCAAAATATTTTTCATCACTCATGCGGGGAAACCACTCTAGTTGTACAATATACTATTGTACATTTTGAAGTAACTGGTATCACAAGAATGACGTCAATTTCGAAACGCCCCCCCCCCCCCCATCCATCATTTACCGTCATCCGCAGACGAACCCCCCCCCCCCCCTATTTTAAAATGACGTAATTTATGGACGGCCCCAAAGAAAGTTTATTGTCATTGCATTGAAAATGAAATGGTACAATGATGAAACGGTAACGGAAATTATCTTTAATGGTAATAATAATCATTGATTATACGAATGATAACAATTATTCGTTATATTAATGATAATCATAAGTATTAATGGTATCGATGGCAGTTATCATAATTCATTTTATTAATGTTAATCATAATTATCAATGATAACACTTGTCATTATCGATATCAATTATAATTATTACCATTAATGATATTAATTGTGATAATTGAAAACAACAACAATAATAACGACGAGTATAATAATAATATGCACTTATTATTGATTGGGATGAAACTAATACATCTGTTGTAATTCTATTCATCATTAATAGCGTTCATTTCATCATTGATAATCGATGAGGATAACTTATCATAAATACCGGGATTACGATAATTAACGACTTGAGCATAATGAATCGCCATATTATTTCATGAGGCAAAAAAGTAAAGCAGGTCATTCGTGGTTTTTGAACGCCTTGTCGCTATGTTGGGAAATATCAAAGTTCTGGCCGAGAAGTATACCTGAATGTATTTCGCAAAAAATCCGCTAGGTGGCTACTAGCGAAGAGCTTCGCGTAAACAAAATACCGTCGTACGAGGATAAAAGTTCGTCCCGTGAGTTGTACCACGTACAGAAGTGCTATGCTTACAGCGTGCACTTACGCTTGTGATTTTGCGATACTTGCTGAATAACACTTTGTATTCTAGGCCCTTTTCGCTCTGATGGTGATATGTGTACGCTTTTCTGTCTCTTTGTATATCAGGAAATGCGAGCAAGCGTATGTGTACACCAGAGTTGGGCGTAATTCTATTCATAAATACGAATACGAATTTATTCACATCGTGACTTTAATGTGAATATAAATACAAATTTATTCATACTTTACTTATTGTAAATACGAATGCAAATACAATTGTATTCACAAATATTCTGAACATACAAATAAATTCACAGAAAAAATTGTGAATATTTACAAAAAATCCTGGGAATTAAAAAAAAATCACATCAAAATCTGTGAATGCAAATGTATTCACGAAAAATTGTAAATACAAAAAAATTCACAAAATAAGTTGTGATTTTTTTGACGTATTTAAGACAAATTAAAATCAAATTCACAATGATTATATTAAAATGTACACCAAAAGTGAGTTCTTAGGTATTTTGAGAGAAAACATTGCGTCGAGGCAAAGAATTTTTTGCAGAAAAAGCTGTGAGTTTCAAATATTACATTATAAATATGAAAAAATTCACGAAATGAGTTGTGAATTTCCTCAAGTTGAAGAAAATTAAAATCGAATTCACGACAATTATATTAAAATTTACACCACAAGTGAGTCCCTACGAATTTTGAGAGAAAACATTTTGTTGAAGTCAACGAGTACGAACTCACTTTTGGTGTAAATTTTAATCTAATCATTGTGAATTTGATTTTCATTTGTTTTAAATACGAAAAAAATGCGCAACTTATTTTGTGAATTTTTTTGTATATACAATTGTTTGGGAATACATTTGCGTTCACAGATTTTGATGTGAATTTTTTTAACTCACAAGATTTTTTCTAAATATTCACATTTTTGTGAATATTCACAATTTTTTCTGTTAATTTATTTGTATGTTCAGAATATTTGTGAATACAATTGTATTTGTATGCATGCATGTGAACAAAAATAAATTCGTATTCACACTTGTGAATACGAATTTATTTGTATTCGTATTTACAATAAGTGAAGTATGAATAAATTTGTATTTATATTCACATGAAAATCACGATGTTAATAAATTCGTATTCGTATTTATAAATAGAATTACGCCCTTAGAAGCCTTAGACCCGTTACATTGCGAACCTATTCTAGGGTGAAAGGCCTGACCAGAGCCTGATCTTATCTACACTCAGGAAAAAGATTTATCAAGGACAAAGAAGTTTGTGTCCCGGCGAATAAGTTTTCTCATTCGTATGTCGGCCTACTACGATTTTATTAACAGCTAAGAAAGTTTTTATTTAAGCTCATGTTAAAGATTTACTAAGAATTTTTCTTAACATCTAATAGGATTTGAGGAAATATTTATTCAAATTTTCGATTTTAAGTATGGCTTTTAATTGATGTGAAAAATCAACGCGTAAAAAAACATATTTAGTGACGCCGAATAAATACTGTAGTTACAATCACATGAAAAGTGTCCTCATACGAGTAAACATTTATTAATTTCTAATAAATTATGTTCTAATGGCTCGTTTGTTCATTTCGTAACCGTTCTCGGGTACGTTTTCCAGTCGTTTTGTCTTGACGCGTGGAAATGAAAAGAAAAAAAAACACGGTAATTTTATTGTGAATTAATTTGATTAAGCTCGCTGAACGGGGATGTGCGGCCGAAGACAGAGAACAGCGTATAGATAGTGATGATCTTTTTTTTCTCTCACGGGAGAGCCTCAAGGACTCATAATAATTTGCTGGGCCGCGGTTGGGGTCGGAACACTTTTTCTTTCGGCGTCATTTTTTTTCTTCGCGCCGGTAACCCTTTCTCGTATACTACGGATTATTATACTATTATAAGTATATTCCACTATACTATTACTATATTGACCGTGTCCAGGTACTATTTCACTTTCGAGAATTTACTATCCGACCTCGCGCGTGATCAACTCACGGGCCCTTTCACGATCCTGCGTCCCTCTGCATTCTTTCTCGTATCACCGCCTTCTTTATTCTAACCAATATATATATATATATATATATATATATATATATATATATATATATATATACACATAGACAGAAAAATTCTATGGATATTAACTAAATGCGTCTAGTCAATTTTTTATTTTGAATTAATTAGATTTTTCGTGAAATCAAAATTTTCCTATTACATTCCATTATTGGAATTATTTGTTTTAAATATATTCATTTCTTCAAATCAAGATCTAATTAATATCGTCCAAAAACTAAATATTTTATTCATTCCCAATAAATGTGTGATTCGGTTTCTCTGATGAAAAAACAATTTACTTCAATACATTAAGTGTATCTACTTAATTTTTTTTAATTTAAATTAAATCGAATTTTTTATAGTCAAACATTTTTCTATTTGACTGCATTAATGGTCTTCCTTTATTGCAACACACACATGAAAGGGGGGGGAGAGGAATTATATATATAATTCCTCTCCCCCTTTCATGTGTGTGTTGCAATAAACGCAGACCATTAAAATTGAGAAAAAACAATTTAGTTGAATGCATTAAATGTATCTATTTTTTTTTTTCTAATTTTAATTAAATACAATTTTTCTATAGTTAAACATTGTTCTATTCGATTGAATCAATGGCCTGCCTTTATTGCAATACACACATGAAAGGGGAGAGAGGAATTATATATATAATTCATAGTGTATGTTCGAAAAATCTATAGCATGATATTCGATAAATCTCTAATTATCACAATGATATGAACTAATTGATATCGTTTATGCGATAGAACAAATAATTATAGGAATTCGTTTGGTGTCTTATGCAATATCTGCGCCCAAGATGTTACAAACACTTGGTAGCGTAGGGGCAGCGTGCGTAGCTATAGGTAGGTAGGTTGTAGGTTAGATTCCATGTGGAAGCGAAATTCTTTCGTCGAAAAAAAATTTCACACGTAAAATTGCCATTCAGCGACAAGGTTAGACATTTCCCTATGTCGAAAAGTGTTTTTTCAATTATAAATTTAATATAAACAGTGCCGCCGATCGATTTAAAATTCGGAGGATATGCATTCAGTAAACGACAAGGAACTGAGTGTATACATTTAAATCGAATGGTAACATTTTGTCAGTTGTCCCGAAAGTCCTTCAAGGCCCGGACTGCAAACGTTCAATTTCTTCATGTCCATTGTTATCCAAAGTATTTTCGCGCAGCTTCGGGTTGCCGACCTCTCAGACGACCTCTCAGGAGGAGCTCCAAAAACATTCGACCGATTTTCGAGTCTCAAATAAGCGAGGAAAATTAGGGCATTTTTATTAAAAAAATAAAAATAAGAAAATAAAAAATACAGCCTCCCATAAAAACGATGCAAACTTCGTGCTCGATTTCCGTTCGAGCACAAAATACCCGGCGGTGGATTATCCCGGTAGATTTGCGACGTTTCATGGCGTCGGAGAAGGAGAAGGGAAAAAAAACATAAAAAGGAATAAAGAAAGAAAACTTTCCGTTGACCGTTGCTCCTCGGGCCCGAGAGTATAACGGAGTGAGTCAGAAAACGGCGCTCGAATCGCGAAGATCGGGCCGAAAGGTCCGACCCGCAGGAATGTAACGTTTCCGCCCCAGACCTCGCGTTTGCGTACTCCATGCGCAACGAAAAAAAACAAGTACGAAAAATGCCCACTCTCGTCTACGCTAGATTGCACGCAGTCGAAAAAGAAATTAACAAAAAAAAAACACGCACGCACGCACGAATAAAATGAAGAAAAAAAAGTTGCATCTGCTCCGTCGCCTCTGGCTGAACTTTGTTCCTCGCTCTTTTGTCTCGCAGAGCGTCCGTATAATTCGTCCAATCTTCCTTTGCCCACGGACCAAATCGCTGCTCGGTCCTCCGAGCGGGATTCCCCCTCTGATGACCCGAAAAAAAAAAACGAATAGAAGAGAAAAGGAATGCTCAATTAAAATCACAGCGGCCGGAGACGGTTACGAATTAATGATAATTCATCCGAAGGAAGTGCGAGAGAGAGAGAGAGAGAGCGAGAGAGAGAGAGAGAGAGAGAGAGAGAGAGAGAGAGAGAGAGAGAGAGAGAGAGTTTTGATGTGATTTTTTTCATTACGCATTCGTTCAACTTTGGGACAAATTTGTGAAAAATATTTATAAAGTATTTATAAATCTTTATATTTATAAATACTTAAAAAATATGAAAAACATTAAATAAATATTAATAATGAAATTATTTTTATTCAAACAAAGTTTACTGCAACTAGGCTGATCTGAGATTAAGAATAAAATGTACTTTTAGCGTAACCATAAAACTTTCGAATGATCGGGCACTTTTTTGAAATTTTGAAAATTACGATAATGGCCAGCTGTGGAAAAAAAAAGTTTAATTTTCGCAACAAAAAAATGTAATCACTTTTTTTATTTATAAATGGATAAAAATATCGAAAAATCATCCGGTTGAACGATAGAAATTGTCATGAGCGCGAGAGAGATAGCTGATTTGCACATTCCCGGTATTGTCCGAGACGGCTGATATTTCGAAAAAAATAAAAGAAACACCTTCCGCTCTGTTGAAAGACGAACATTGTCTTTCTCTTCGTTTGCCCGAAGCGGGACTTGTCTAGGACGATACTTGGCCGTAAGATTTTTACCAACCGGACGTGTGAGCCGTGTGCTTAAGCGGTTAGGCTACTGTGACGACCCGAAAATCAGTTATTAAAAAAAATGATGAAGAATAAAGATGATTGAAAAATCGTTAGGACATTTATTTGTATGTGCGTTAACAAAGTTGTATGCCAAATTTTATTGAAAAATATGAATAATTAAAGAAGTTATAAACAATCTCGACTCGTCATAAACAACGAGTTATTTCTTAAAATAGATAATATTGGCTAAGACTTGATCGAGCTTTTTTATTATCATGTTGAAATCATACAAAAAAAGTGTTCGATTTTTTTTTTTTTCGATTTTTTTAGGAAAAATGACATAGTTAGTGTTGACAACTGATGAAAAAAATATTGAGCACCAAAACGTCGGCCAAGACTAAACTACTACGACACGAAATAAGTGTTCCAAATTTCAAGTCAATCTGTTCATTGGGTGTCGAGAAATCGTGTACACCGTCTTGAAAAACATAGTTCAGGAAAAACGCGTTCAAAGTTTTACTAGTAGTTCTATCATTGTAATGATAAGTTTACCTTTAATTTGCGATTCCTGCACTGTACAGGGTGTCTTGTTATGAATGGATAATCCTGCAACTGTCGATAGGTCAGATCATGTCCTACTATATGCTGGAATTTCGATTTAGTTAAAGTCCGACGGTTTTCGAAATAAGAATCATCTGCTTTTGGTTTTTCGCATGTCATTTGTACAAATGATCACTTTTGTGACCCTGTTTTTTTAACAATACCCTTCGTTATTTGTTTTATCTAGAAAAGTCTTCTTTTTAACCCTAAATTCTAATAATTCCTAAATTATAATAATTCACTAATAATAAGAATGAGATAAAAAGCATTCGCGAAGTAATAAAATAATAATACAAATGATGACGCACTCGCGAAAATATAGAAACGCCAACGCATCCATAAAATAATCAGATAAAAATAACAGTTACAACAAAATCAATCGAATAAAAACGATAAAGCACACGCACTGCAATCAATATCGAACTCAAAGTGAAAAACGGAGAAATACTTCGCCTCTACTCTGTAAAAATGGAGAGCGAGAGAGAGAGAAAGAGAGACTGACAGAGCCAAAAGCAAAAAGACACAAGTCTGCGCCATGTGGCTCCAATGGTAAGACAGAAAAGGAATTCGAATGACCAAACATCGATAATGTATTCCAAGCAAAAAGAAAAGAACGACAAAGCACACGCCGCCACATCCGGTTCCTCAGCCTCGTGTTTGCGTCATAATCGCTGGATCGTATTCCTTCTCAAATTCCATTGTCAGCCGATTTCGTACGAATTTCGGTCTTGATACGATAAAATCGTAATTAAGGTATTTCTAGCGGATTGACTAGTCAACAAAAAATCTGTAAATTTTCGAATCTGAAAAAGTCAAAATATTCATATCGATATTTATTTATGGATAAATTTTCGAATCTGAAAAAAGCAAAATATCTATTATATGGAAAGGAATTATTTGATAAGTGTATATTATAGCTGTGTGTATTATATTCTGAAAAGTGATGTATTAAAATAGCAATCAGATTGTCGTTAAATGTCGAGCGTGTGTTTGTTTACCGTGTGTGTAATGTGCGTATTGTAACTTCGGTCTTACATGCATTGTCATAGATATGGTTCGACATAGCATTCGTTCGAATCTCGGACGTAATAAAATTGCGTTAAGGCGGGATATACATTTAGAAAGATTAAACAATTGATTTATTTTTTTTCTTTAAACGATGGAACTATGTATGTAGAATATTTTTTCAAAGGCTTAAAGCGAAATTCGAAAAAATTCAAACGTTACAGCCCGTCAACGCTGTGCCTCACCGCTCGGATTCGGAGCGCGCGTGAACTTCAAACGCGTTTTTCTCAAAACTGCATTATCGAAATTGGCGTGCAAAATTACTCAAAAACTATTAAGCCGATTGAGTTGAAAGTTGGTAGAAATATTGATAATATTGGTACGTTCTACTTGACGAGAATTGTTTTTGAAAAATTGAAAAAAAAAAAAACTACTTTTTTCATCCACATTGTACAGAAATGTTGCGTGAAATTTTGATTTTTTTTTTGTAAATGCGTTCCATTTTAATTATGTTAATTAATTTTAAAAACCACAGCTTCGTCATTTTAATGATGAATTAAGGCGTTATCCCCACTTGTAGCGCAAAAAAAAGGCCTTTTTCATGAATTTTTTTAAAGAAAACTACAAAACTTTCTTAATCGATCAATATACCATCTTAAAGAACACATCTTGAAGAACT
This sequence comes from Ophion obscuratus, assembly GCA_964007375.1. Lineage (NCBI taxonomy): Eukaryota > Metazoa > Arthropoda > Insecta > Hymenoptera > Ichneumonidae > Ophion > Ophion obscuratus. The sequence continues at coordinate 5,411,066 of OZ023319.1, forward strand.
TTCAGTAATTTTTTTGATTGAAAAATATTACATTGTTTAGTGGCAAATGGCCGTCAATGAAATAATGTTTTTATATACACGGTTTGCGGTTACCAACATTGCGGCGAAGTGGAGCATCTGAAAAAAAAATGCGGATGGAGTTAGTCAAATATAAGTATAAACTAGTCTTTAATCGAAGGATTTTAAAAAATATTCATTTTTCACAAAACGGCGGACAGTCAAAGTCAATTGTTCGATTGTAACGAAAAAAATCGAACGATTAAAGACTACATTTTTATGTATTAAATAAGCCTGCAAAATTTCAAGAAGATCGATTCATTAGTGTTCGAGTAATCTTGGTCACCGACTTCAGAAATGCCATTTTGAGAAAAACGCGTTTAAAGTTTCAATTTCCGGTCGTTTAAACAACGGATTCTTCTCTTTCAACGCTCATATCTCAGTCAATTTTGTTCGGATCGACTTGAAATTTTCAGGACATATTCTCAGATACTTATACTTCAAAAAAATGCAATAAAAAATCGATTTTTTCAAAATCGCAAGTGGGGGTAACCCCTTAATTTAAAAAAATTGTTTTGTATATTCAATGTACCACTAAAGTATACCTAAAGTTAGATAATTGTAGAATAATTATTTCTTAGTTTAAAAAATCCCTCAATATTGCTTATTTTTTTCCTGGCTAAATTTATTATACCCCGCCTTAAGGACCTACAACTTTTGTCGTTGCATTCAAATTGACCGGCTCGATTCGGCCTCCCGAATACGAGCGCATCTGACGGCATGCGGCGTTGCAAAATCTACGTCATCTCTCCCGTCATAGCAGACGTGGCTAGCGAACGCGAAGATTAGTCGATTCAATCGATAATTTCTGCTCGCAATGTCCCGTAACCTATATTTTTTATGGGACATACGTGATCTCGACAGTTTTTCTGTTTGTTATTTATCGCGTCCGCATACCTCCGTATGTAATCGCGAATTATCATTATTTCCGTCTTAAAGTTCGATCCGCACGGATTCCTTATATGACGCTGGTTAAATGCATTGATTTAGTGAATTAATTACTATTGTATTTAGCCAGTAAGGCATGCGGAGTTTTCGCAGACGTCATTCTGTATGTCTATACTACAGCATGTAAAAAAATCCTTTTTTTCCAATGAGGAGGTTGCACAGACTACCTTAAGGGGCTACACCAGTGTGAACGCGGAAAATTTGGGTGATTTTCGGGAATTTTTTGGCAAAAAAGTACTCAATTAAATGTTTCGGAAAATTAAGAATATATTTGGCTATATTTAACCTATATCACATAATGTTTTCATAGAAAAATATTGAGATCCAAGCAACTTATGCGCTGCCTTCGGAGGCGCCAGAAAAAAGTTCCTTCACTGCTGACATGATTCCAGCCGATTGAGTAGCTGAAACCGAAAAAGGAAAAATGTCGTTAAACTGGAAGGTTGTTTCCTGTACAATGACGTAGGATTTTAGAAAAATATCGAAATCTAACAAAATAGCGTAGTTATGAAAAAAGTCTGTTTTCTTGCCTATAAAACGTTCGTTTTTTTTCAATGCCAAATCGTCAATTCTCATCCAATAAAAAATATCCTACGTCATTGTAGAGCTAATATATTCAAGAGTACTCAGTTCAAATTTCAAGTCAATCGGATAATTGCTCCTTGAGTTACAATGTCAGCAAATTTGAAACATCTTATTTCGAGAAAAACGCGTTTAAAGATTTAACTATCGATTTTTGCAAGATAGAATGATATTTACCATAAAAACTGCTGATCAGCTATACCTGACCCATACAATGGACCCTCCGCTTCTTCGAATAATGCCTGCTGAGAGGCTGAAGCTTTTCACACTGGTATATCCTCTTAATACGATAAAAATACGTTTTATTTCAATATTTCGAAACAATTGATCTCGTTAAAGATCGACTTCCCTATTTCTCTTCTTCCCGGTGAGAAACAACGGGTGGCGATTGTAGCTTCGGTGGAGCGCCGGGATGGAAGAATTCGCGCTCGGATGCCTGCGAGTAAAGTCGTTTGATCTCACAGTGGAAAGACTACTACAAGCCGTCAACGTCAACGACGACGACGACGAATAAGTGGAACGTAGACGTTCCGGAAGGTCGCGGAACGGCCTGCCGGTGAATTGTGGCCGCGATGGTGGTGGTTAGATGCTTGCTGCCTAACCTCTCTTCTGTTTCGCGAGTGACTTCATTCATGACTCGGCTCTCGCGGCTCTCTGATCGCCAGGCTGGATTTCCTCTTTCTCCTTCTCCACCACGGGCTCGCTCCACCTCTTATCCTCTTTACCCTATGTTCCTCTCTCTGTCTATCTCTCTTGCTCAGTC
>OZ023319.1:5413615-5634290 GCA_964007375.1 Ophion obscuratus
GAGAGAGAGAGAGAGAGAGAGAGAGAGAGAGAGAGAGAGAGAGAGAGAGAGAGAGAGAGAGAGAGAGAGAGAGAGAGAGAGAGAGAGAGAGAGAGAGAGAGAGAGAGAGAGAGAGAGAGAGAGAGAGAGAGAGAGAGAGAGAGAGAGAGAGAGAGAGAGAGAGAGAGAGAGAGAGAGAGAGAGAGAGCTCAGCGAAAAAAGAGCGAGGCATTTGTTTGTCTCACAGACATCAGGCTGCTCACCCGATCGCGCAGATTACAATTTTCTTCATAACATTGACTCGATCACGCGAGTCCTTCCTTCGCGCAGACTTCTCGGGAGCCGAGTGAGCGAAAAACGGAAACTAAGTTGTTTCTTCGCACACTAATCATTGACGAGTTCGATATATAGGGTGGCCTGAAAAGTAACGTCCCAAAGGGAAAATGACGCTCGAAAGCTACATCTAGATCCCTCGTTTCAATACGTACGCCGAATCAGCCCCACGTATATTCTACGATCGTTTCAGTTTTCGACAATACAGTATTCTTTTATTTTTCTCTTTCGTGTATGCACTTTCCTTGGAATTTGTTTTCTTACTTGCGTTATCGTTATGGAGTGCATTGTTGAGCACTAAATAAATAACTGAAAACCAACGTCAATGCCTTAGATGTTGATCAAAATACAAAAAAAAAATAGGTTTAAGAGGATCAGTCACTAAAGTTCAGACGATAAAAAAATACTCGTACAGGTGTACGTTAGGCGAAATTGCTTTTATCATATTCTAAGGGCAAAGTCCATACGTAGAAGAGAGAAAAAATAACCTATACTACGGAAAAGCTTGAAAAAAGATGAAAAAAGTATTCTTTCTTCGAAAACTGAAGAAGATCGTGAAACATACATGGGGGGTGATTCGGATAGGTATTGATGGTGTTTAAGTTTGTATCATTGAAATGCAATGAAAATTCGTTTTCATTCTTGCACTTCTCCAGTTTCTCCAACATCCAAAATCTAATCCTGCGAATTTGGGATGCCGATCTCTGATGAGGATTATAAAGAACGGTCGAGTGACTTTGGCCGCCTAAATTTGCCGAGAAAAAATTCGGGCTACTCAACATTCGTTGCCGTCCGACGACGCAAACTTCAATATCATTTGTTACGAGGCATCTAGATTTTCCTTTTGGACGTCACTTTTCGGATCATCCTATGTGAGATTCAAGTTTGCATCGTTGGAATGCAATGGAATATGATTACTGTGATTTTTTTATATTTCTTTCGGCTAATTTTTACGTACAAAAATTCCTCAATTATTTTTCGCGACGTCTATTCACAAACCTACAACATAAATATGCAGAAAGAAATTTTGCATAAAAATAAAAATGACGAAATGAAAATGCAAAAAAAGAACTTTCGTTGCATTAAAAGGATGCAAACTTCAACACTATCCAACGGTGACTGTGTTGTGTGTGTGAGTGTACAGTAGAACCTCGATTATCCGAATTTCGATTTTTGCAAAAACAGGACGTTTTTTACATAAAAGTTCAAAATTCTCAAAAAAACATCGTCCGAATATTGTTTATAAAAAAAACTATGTAATATATCGAGAAAATCCTACGTACGTATATGCAGAATGTAATTGTGAATATAGAGTTGAAATGTCAAGTCAATCGGTGAAGATTTGTTCGAGTTATGAGTCCGGCCGACTCGAAAAACGCGTTTAACGTTTTCGGTACGGAAAAAATCACTGATAAATTTTATACACCTTCAATCAGCGATGCGTGCGCCAATTGGGCTTCCAAATTAACGTCCTGCTCGAGCAGGATGTTATCGATTTTTTTAAGGGGGGAAATCACAGTAGCACACAAAAAAATAGGCATATTTTCGGGAATTAATTTTGGCTGGATAAAAGTATCAATCGAAAATCTGTAAAGTAGGTTTTATAGCAATACTAAAAAAGTACAAAATGTAATTTTTTCAATAAAAAATATTTAAAAATGGCGGCTGCGCAGCATATGCCCCAAGGCGCCTTTTTTTGAGCTCGCCGAAGACATAACTCGAGCAAATTTTTACCGATCGACTTCAAATTTGGACAGTAGCTTCGAAACATCTTTCTCCACGGAGCTACGTAGGATTTTTTATTTTATATGGCTTACTTTTTTTTATCGACGATTTTATGGCGTTTTTTTTTGTTAAAAATTTAACTTTATTTTCAAACATGCACCATTTTGCGAAAAATCAATATATCGAAAAAATCCTACTTTGGCGTTTCGTCAAAAATGATGTGAAAAAAAAACCAAAAAGGTTATTAAATTAGGTACTATATAATCTAGTACTTGTCATAGCCGATTTTGAAAATATCGATTTATGACAACATGGCGGACGTTTGAACATAAATAGTGATTTTTGGGCCAAAAATTAGTTATTATTTTGCCTATAAAACAAAAACTAAGTAACGGAAAAAAAATCCTATGACAAGTACTAGACAATGGTGTATAGAATAACCACAAAAAAACCTCAAGGCAATCGGTTCATTGGTTTTTGAGAAATTTTGGGTACCGATATGAAAAACATGGTTTTGAGAAAAAACGCGTTTGAAAATTTGGGAATGAATAAATCGTGAAATTTGTCAACTTACATGGAATCATCGTTACCAGGCCCATAGTGTAGGTCTTCTACGGTCGATGGAATGTTCATAGCTTCTAAATCCTCGACCTCGACCATCTAGGTGTATATCTCTCCTCAACTGCATAAGTAGCGGTGGTATAAAAATTGAAACTTTATTCATTGTTAATTGCTATGAAATAAAGAATTTAACCCTGCGTGTGTACACTATATTTTTCGAGACACGGTGTGTACACTGGGTCTTTTACGGACCAGTCGGGTTTTCAAAGTTTTCTAGGCTTTCGAAAAATTTGAAAAAATTCTGGGTTACTTCTTGAAGTGTCTACTACATGACCCAGAAGTTGCCAAAGTCGAAAGTGTAAAACCGTTGTAATTGAAAATTGAAGAATAGTGGAAAAAGCGGAAAAAACGTAATTTTGTTTAAAAAATCGTAACTTTACAATAAACAAATATTTAACAAAACGGTTATAGGCTTGTGTAGCTTAGACTATGAGCTTTCAAAAGAATATAGTGCCTTTGGCGTGGGCTCCAAAAAGTTGAATTATTTAAGCACCTGAAAGTGGGGAATATTTTACGGATTCAAGCATGTCATAATAACCGGAACGGTAATTATTTGGTCCAAAATGAGTTTTTACTGTTGCAAATACAAAAATTATGAAACATTAATAATAATTAGTGACAAAAAAGGAATTTACGTGCGCAATTGTGGCAAAAGTGCGTTCGATGATCATCGCAAACCAACGTTTCGCACGATGCACAAGAATACATTGTTTTTTTTTGTTTTCTTCGTGAACTTCTCCTCCACCGGCTTGATTTGAACTTCCTTAATCGTACAACACACCAGGGCGACGGTTGTGTAAATTGTGGATAACCTGAGATGCACTTCTTTCACCCATCTTCAAAAACTGTTAGAACAAAAAAAAATGTTTTCCCGAAAAAGCATGGACTAATTTTAAAAAATCGAAAAAGCAAGAAAGTAAAGAAGGCAAGAAATAATATAGCAAAACTTTATTTTCTATAAAAATATGGAAAAATAACGGACTTATAAGCCAAAAATACAACAACAAAAAACAGTTTTGAGAGAAAAGTCCGTAAAAAATAGCCGAAACAACAGCAAGTTACATAAAACATTTATTGTAGCCATGAAAATACTATAAAACTACGAGAAAAGCAAAAAAACTGCATTCACGCACCTTCGAAAATACCGACGCCGTGTGTACACTGGCCCTTCTAGGGAACGGACACGACTTGCACTGGCTGGCGTTTTTAAGTAAACTGCCAGACCCGGGCGTCCCTTGGGCCTTTAGTCCCCACTGCTACCTAGATTTTTTAGGGGGGGTAGCCGAAGCCCGCCCTCTATTCGTGAGAGGGAAATTTGAGTTTCAAATTTCGACTGTTCCTTCAAAGACCCAGTGTACACACGCAGGGTTAAGTTCGTTGGATTAATCAAGAGAATTTTCGGGACTACTTATATTATATGAATTGATTTTTCCGAAAATCCGAGGTATATTTTCGATTATCCGAATTTTTAATTATCCGAACGATGTCCGATCCCAATTAGTTCGGATAATCGGGGGTTCTACTGTACAAGGAAACTTAGCAGAACCGATCGATTTATCAGGAATGTCCCTTATCGTCTCGTGCAGTTTTCATTCCCATCCACCGCCGGATCAACAAGCCTTAAGGGGTTATATACAGTCAGGGGGCTCAAAAAGATCCATTTTTCACGAATTTTTCTTAAGACCTTTAAATCTATTGACGTAAAAATTTGTACACATATTATGGTAACTTTTAACATATTTATTCGTAAAAATAATTATTTTGAAAGCTGCTATAGCTGATCTCCGGGAGCACCTCTAAAAAAGGCGTCTTGCGGTAAAATGAAAAAACCAAAAATATTTCGTTATTATAATGGGCTATTTTGTAATTGATCGAAGGAATAAGCAAAATAATAATTTATGACAAAAAGGCGTCTTCTCAAAAAATCGATTTTTGACAAAAATTTCGGCCTGGAGAAATGTAAAAATATTTATCGGTGAGAAAAAACCTTCGATCAATTACTAAAAAAATATACTTGAAAAGATTGCGTTAAAATTTGCGACTGATCGGTTCAGCCGTTTCCGAGAAATCTTGCTCACCGACTTTAAAAACACAGTTTTGAGGAAAACGCGTTTAAAGTTTCAAAAGCACTGTCGAACGCTCTGACACGTCATTACAAATGTGCCCGTAACTTCGAGAATATTCGCCAAATCGACAAGAAATTTTCCGTGTGTACTTCAATATATGTACATTACGAAAATAAAATAATAAAAAAAATCGATTTTTCGAAAATTTTCAGTGTATAAAACCCCTTAATCATCTCGCGAAAAGTTTTCATCCGCAGGCATCTTCAGATGCGAGATACGATTTCAAGAAAACTTTGCCTCTTTGATTCCACCTTCCCGGACATTACAAAAAAAAAAAAAAAATAAAACAAGGCGCGTGAACATCCGTTTGCAGAGGCGAAAAAAAGACCCAAACAAAAAGCGCAACAACGTACGCGCGCTCGTGAAGGCTTTCTTTTCGCTCGCGAATACTCGGTATCTCGACCCCGTGCCGCGCCGAGACGACTGAAGCGTAATACGAAGGCGAAAAAAAAAGAAGAGAACGAAGAAGAAGAAGAAGAAAGGAGAAGTGCAAATCGACGTAGCGCGCAGGGTTCAACGGTGTTCCAACTTGGCCGTAATTCCGCGAGTCTTCAAATACCGTCGTTCAATCTCGAAACGTCCCGCATTATCGGGTTATGCGCGACAATATTTTCGTGAATCTTCCCCTTCTCCCCCCCCCCCATGTGCTCTTCTCGCACTCGAAATTTCCCATTCGGCGTCTCTCTCGTTGACGCGCGCGCGCGCGCTCGCTCGTTCGTTCGCTCACCGATAGTCAATGGCCCTGGGCCGCTTTTGGCGAGGTTGCCGCCGGTGAACGCACCATATGGGGCCGGTCTCATGCACTCGCGCATAGCAACAGAAACGAGAGAAACAGACTACTGCGAGCAGCAGCAGCAGCAGCAGCATCGAGAAAGCACAGCGGCTCTGTCTCTCTCTTTCACTCTCTTTCTCTCTCTCTCTCTCTCTCTCTCTCTTGCTCGCTCGCCCGCCGTTGTGCAGACGCGAGCGCGCGCGTCGCCGACCGAGAATCAGAGGCGGTGGGAGGGCGCTCGCGTCGTCGCGGCCAGGAGAGAAAACGATGAGGAGAATGAGGCGGAAGACGAGCGAGAGAGTGCGACACACAGAAAGAGAAAGAGCGAGTGAATGTACTGCTTGCTGAAGAGACACAGAAGAAATCGGTCTTTCTAAGCAGAACAACGCGAGCGAATACACAACATTGGTGGTGGTCCGTTGTCACTGAGCGCCACGATTCCCATACTTTCGCCCCATTTGTTGTGCCTTTTCCACCTACCAACTTTCCGGGCTTCTGTGTCAAAGCTTATTTTAACCTCTGTTCATTGGCCTCTCCCGTTAGTGCGCAGATCAATCGGTGCGCTACCTTGTATCCCTACTATCTTTCTCCATTCGCCGTGAACGCCGGTCAGATGTTTCTTCTGTACGAAGAAAAAAAAACTATATATAGATATATACGTGTGTGTATGCATGTATGTATATATGTATGTATGTATGTATATGTGTATATATATGGTTTGGAAAAGATGATTTTAAGGCCACAGTAACGGGTATAAAATCATGTGCGAATTTAACAATTTTTTTTCGTATGAAAAAGTGATTCACTCGAAAAATGAATTACACTTAAGTATGAAAATCAAGCTGTTAGAAAAAATATATATATATTTTTCGATGTACAAAATGGCCGACTACTAATATTTTCTTTTGTTATCTTTTTTTTAGGCGCTCCGCGGCGTGACATTTAGCATCCACAATTTTTTACCTCGAAAAAAAAAAAAAAAATTCTCGTCAATCTACATTAGAATACCTAGAGAAGTACATACGGAATTAAAAAAATATTGTTTTATTCAAAAGTTGTAGGTATTTGAACTTGAGAAATGAATTTTCAGTGAAAAGTTTCGTTATAACGGCTCATAAACTGCTCATAAAATGAAAAGTTTTCGATTAATCAGAAATTCCGTACGTACTTCTCCGCGAAATGCAATCAGCAATATAACTTTCAAATTTAAAGTAAATCGAGTGAAAATTGTTGGTTATTTGTCACGATAATTGGAAAAAAGCTGTTTCGAGAAATTTGGGGTAGTCGGCGATTTTGTACATCGAAAAAAAAAATATATACATTTTCTAGTAAAATATATTTTTGCTCGTCTTTTTTCCCGACCTTCCTGCGGTAGATTTGAGCTGCGAGAATCACGCAAACGTTTTTTTCGAATTCTTATTTAGGGATCTATGACCTAAAGCAAAATATGATTTTGGATATAAATGAAAATGAAAGATTAAGTATTTTCGTTGTATTTCAGCGATGCAAACCTCAATCCTTGACTATTGTTCACATAATGACCAATATGTAAACAGCAACGTATTCGATATCACCTTTAGATAAATGAAAATATAATATATGTGTGCGCGTGGACACGCACGTGTATGAAATAAAAGGTACAGAAGTTTCGGGAATTTCACACATATAGTTATTGTTTACTTATTTTGTAACTTTCATGTAAATATATTCTATCAAATAAACAAATAGATTATTTAATAAACGTTACAAAATAAATAAATAATGAATATATATATATAATAGAGTTTTATTTGCACAACTTGTTATAAAGTTTTTTACAAAGTCTCTTTTCTTACAATAAATAATGAATACATATATATATGCGAAATTCCGGAAACTTTTGTGCCTCTTATTTTGTGTACGGATATATACAGGGTGTCCCGTTATGAATGGATAATCCTGCAACTCTCGATATGTTTTTACGATAATCATATACACACTCACACACACGCACACACACACACACACACACACACACACACACACACACACACACACACACACACACACACACACACACACAAAGCATATTTTGAATATATATTCGTAATTATCATAAAAACATTATGACCCCGAGATTGAGACTCGTCGTTGTTCTATGCGAAATTCCTGAAACCTCGCTGCATCTCGTTTCATACCGGTTTTCGCCGCCCACGTGACCGTCGCGACTCTTCTGCAACGCGTACTGATGCATTTTTTGTTTGTTTGCGACTACGTGGGGTACAAGCATCGTGATCTTGAAAACCTCGAAGTGTGTTGAGACCACTGACTATTATTCCGGGTGACCCGAAAAGCCGTGCATATCGGGCAATGCAAGAGAGAGAGAGAGAGAGAGAGAGAGAGAGAGAGAGAGAGAGAGAGAGAGAGAGAGAGAGAGAGAGAGACGTGGGCCTGACAATTATTTGAATCGAAATCCGCGGATGATTGAATCGTCGAATATTAGCCGCGTATTTATGAAAATATTGTTTTCCGGGTTGAAAAAAACAAATGAAGAAGAAATTTGGCGCGTCTTGGAGGTCGAACGGCACGGCGGGTTCTCGGGATGAAACTTCGTGACCGATCAGAAGATCGCGCCGAGCTACGAAGGTAACGAGAATAGAGAGAGAGGGAGGAGAGAGAGAGAGAGAGAGAGAGAGAGAGAGAGAGAGAGAATGCGAAAGGACGTTCGCGCCGCAACAAAACCCGAATCGGGCCAAACGGGTCACGTGATACGCGCACGCGGCGTTCTCCCGACTGCGACGAAGAGTCGCGAGTTTGGGGTAGGTCGGCGGCATCGCATCGTATCTCTCTTTCACTCTCTCTCTCTCTCTCTCTCTCTCTCTCTCTCTCTCTCTCTCTCTCTCTCTCGCATTATGTGCATCTTCTCTCTCTTAAACTTCCCGAAGGCAACGGTGCTTGCGGTCGTGCACGCTTCCCGTACTTTTGCTTTTCTTCCAGATGTATAGTACCACTCGCTTGTAACACTCTTCTTCCTCGTCCTCCAGCCCGCCTCATCTTCCTTCTCTTCCGTATCTTCCTGAGAAGCTACGAACGAAGCGAAGAGTACATAACTTGAATGAATGCAGAGCACCAACTGTTCACGAGACTCTTCGATGACTCTTCACTCCTTGCCTCTCTCTCTCCCTCTCTCTCTCTCTCTCTTTCTCTCTCTCTCTCTCTTTTTATTTTTTTATCTCTATTCATCTTCAATCCCTCGTCCTTCGGTATCAACGCTTCTCGAGGATTTGCGGAAAAAATACTATCTCCCAATCGTATCGGAAACTTTACGACCCATTATCAACTTCTAACTTCACCCTCGACGAACCGGAGCGGGTGCGGAGGATCCTTAGCAGCTTTCGAGACGCGATGAATTTATTCGTTGTAAATTACGAGTACTTGGAAGACCGAGCGCTGACCACCGCTCGTAACCCCGCCTTTTTGTGGCCCATATATATATATATATATATATATATATATATTAGGGTGTGCGGAAAAAAATCGATATATTTTTTTCCGGTTGCATCCACCAAAAACAGGTGAATTAAGGGGTAAGGCCACTGTAACGGCCCAAAAAAAAAAGGTTTTTTCACTAATTTTTTGCTCCCGAAATTGAAGGTATTTGAAAAAAAACTTTTAATGGTGTTATCGGGCATACATTAAACTTTATTATAAAATTTTTTTACAGTAAAAAAAAACAAAATGGCGGTTCCACAGCTATCTTCCCGGGACATGTTTTGCTTCCAGGGCTCCGCGGCACGCAGCACCACTGGTGCATTTTTGAATCTAGAACAAACAAATAAAACCATTCATCTAGAGGGCTATAGCTAGAGAATGTCGATCGGATTTTAAAAAGTATCAATTTTTGTGGATTTGGCGTGCGTTTGAAAAAAAAAATTGATTTTTGACGAAAAAAACCGCAAGTTTTTTGTTAATAAAAAATCAGTAAATAAAGTTCTTGAAAATTCCGATCGACATTCTCAAGATAATGTAAATGTTCACATCTGGTTAAAATTTCAAGTAAAAAAAATGAAAATTGTTCGAGTTATGCTGCGTGCCATTTTGAAAAACCATGTTTCGAGAAAAACGCGTTTAAAGTTTTGCGAATAGTTTTTTATTGGAAAAAATTTAAAAAAGACGTCGCACAGGACCTTTTTTTTCTTATTCTAGAGGGTTTAAACTATTTTTTAAGCCAATAAAAAAAAATCGATTTTTCAAAAAATTTACAGTGGCCTTACCCCTTAAGGTAAAAAAAGAAGAATCCTCGAAGGAAAGCTCAACAAAAAATAATTTCGAACGGCGCATTGCATTTGAATACTTTCCATAAGAATAACACAGGAAAATATTGGCACTTCTGAACGTCGTAGAAAAACTCTTCAGAAAAAAATCTCACAAAAATGTGTTTAAGATATTCTGATAGAGAATTGAATTCCCTACAAAAAAAAGTTCCTACGAACAATTAGCTTGGAAGAAAATTTTTTTTTATTTAAGCGGCGTGCGCGCCCTAGCACACGCTGCCACCTGGCGGCAGCATGCGGTAGCTCGTGGTGCAAAATTACGATCTGTCACTGCTACAAAATTTCATTCGTTATTGCGAAGTGAATCCGGTAGTAGGGGAGGCTGCCTCGAAAAAATTAGCTAGTCACTTCTGGTACTTTAACGAGAAAATTGTTGCTTTGTCGTTTTTTGACAATGCTGTGCCGATAAGTGTGAAGGCAAAAATGGTACAAGCTCTGCAATCTCGAGAAAAATCGAAAAATCCTTCTGAGCGAGTAATTGTTTAAAAAAATGATTGGAAAATGGTGCTGAAGAAAGACATAAGCGATTTCGTTACTCAAGAATCCTTATTTTTTTTCCAGCAATTAAATTTACCACATGATTTTTTGAGAGTAAATATTGAATTATGGCCGAAAAATGCGACTTATTTGAGTTGCTTAGATTTTTTAAATTCCAAAAGTCGTTAATAACGTAGCCGAACGTGGTGTCACTTTGATAGAAGCATATAACGGTTCATTAACAAAAAACGAAGAGCAGCTACAATATTTATTGGGCGTAGTGCAAAATCATCGACAGAAATACCCTAATTGCAACAAGCAGACTCTTAAAAAAAGGAACGATGATTATCAAGCATTATAATGTAAAAACAAATCATTTTATCTTATTAAACCAAATTAATTCAATAAAACTTTTCGAAACACGATCAATGATGGACGTCGTTTCTTTTATAATTCTTGTTGTACTTGATTCTTTTTTGTATCAGAGAAATATTTTGAGAACGATTCCATGCAAATTGTATGTTAGAGCAGAACATTCTCTATAAAAAAAAAACCCAAAAAGTTTTTTCGTAAAGTGGAAAATTCGATATTTACAGCATTCTGAATTATTATTTTTTCTATCGATTCAATTTTAGACAGTATTCCACTTGAACGGTTGTTCTGAGCTAAGTTTTCGTAGAAACTTTTTTGTTGGAAATTCAATTCTCCATGAGAACATGTTAATGACATCTTTGTGTGATTTTTTTCTGACGAGTTGCACTACCACATTCAGAAATCCCAATATTTTCCTGGGTTATTCTTTTGGAAAATATTCAAATGCAATGCACCATTCGAAATAATTTTTTTTTGAGCTCTCTTTCGAGCATTCTTCATTTTTTACCTCAATTTACCTTTTTTTGGTGGATGCAACAGAAAAAAAAGTATCGATTTTTTCCGCACACCCTTATATATATATATATATATATATATATATATCCTGTACAATGACGTAGGATTTTCGAAAAATATCAAAATCTAACAAAATGGCGTAGTTATGAAAAAAATGCTGTTTTCTTGCCTATAAAATGGTCGTGTTTTTCAATGCCAAATCGTCAATTTTCATCCAATCGAATATATCCTACGTCAATGTAGAGTAAATATATTCAAGAGTACCCAGTTCAAATTTCAAGTCAATCGGATTACTGCTCTTTGAGTTACAATGTCAGCAAATTTGAACAATCTCATTTCGAGAAAAACGCGTTCAAAGATTCAACTACCGTTTTTTTTCCAAGATAAAATGATTAGAGATACGGTCTTGAAATTTTGACAGGATATTCTTGAAAGTATAAACTGTCGAAAAAGGCAAATAAATCGATTTTTTTAAAGTGTGACACAGGTATAGCCCCTTAAAGGATCTACGAGGGAGGGCGTTACTAGTATTAAATTGCGTCGGACCATAACCTAACCACCTCCATGTTAAATCGTCATCATTCGACTTTAGTTTTCAGCATGTCTCATTTCGTCGAAGTGTAAACAACATAGTTTTTTTGAATTCCAAATGTCGTCTTTTGTGCCAACGAATCGCAATTTGCGGGAAGATTTACTCTTGTGCTTCCATTTGAAAAAAAAAGCAGCTGAAGGTCATCGGTTGCTGTGTGAGGCTTATGGGGAACCATGCTCTATCAATGTCAACTTCGGGGTACTGGTTTAGACTGTTCAAAAGTGGCGATTTTGACACGGAGGATAAGAAACGTGAAGGAAGGCCAAAAAACGTTTGAGGACGCAGAATTGGAGGCATTATTAAAGGACTCGTGTCAAACGCACGAACTTGCAGAATTGTTGGGAGTGACTCAACAAGCAATTTCATTACGCCTTGAAGTCATAGGAATGGTCCAAAAGCGAGGAAATTGGGTGCCATACGAATTAAGGAGTTTCGACACCAAAATCGAAACGCTTGTAGACGATTGAAATTCACATCACCGAGAGATTAAATTAAAATGCATTAACGGTCCAAAAATCAATTCGTTTCACCACATAGTTTCGGATATTTTGGAGATTCAAGTTGAACCTTCATCCATTTGGTAATACACGTGGTACTTCGTAAACACTACTTATAAGGCTGTAGGCGTTTTAATAATGCTTCGATTTAAATTCAATTAACTAAACCAACTGCGCTCAGTGTTAGGAATGTCGTGTTAAAAAAATTATCGGTTTTTCTACTTGATGATACTCGAACAAAACTCATCTTGAACCTTCAAAATCCCCGAAACTATGTGGCGAAACGGATTTACTTTTGGACAATGCATCCTAAAATCATCTCTCGGTGATATGAATTTCAATCGTCGACAAGCATTTCGATTCCAGTGTCGAAACTCCTTAAGGCCTTACCCCCACTTGTAGCGCAAAAAAGGCCTTTTTCATGAATTTTTTAAAAGAAAACTACAAAACTTTTTTAATCGATCAATATACCATCTTAAAGAACACATCTTGAAGAACTTTCAGTAATTTTTTTATTGAAAAATATTACATTGTTTAGTGGCAAACGGCCGTCAATGAAATAATGTTTTTATATGCACGGTTTGCGGTGACCAACATTGCGGCGAAGTGGATCGTCTGAAAAAAAAATGCGGATGGATTTAGTCAAATATAAATATAAACTAGTCTTTAATCGAAGGATTTTAAAAAATATTCATTTTTCACAAAATGGCGGACAGTCAAAGTTAATGGTTCGATTTTAACGAAAAAAATCGAACGATTAAAGACTACATTTTTATGTATTAAATAAGCCTGCAAAATTTCAAGAAGATCGGTTCATTAGTGTTCGAGTAATCTTGGTCACCGACTTCAGAAATGCCATTTTGAGAAAAACGCGTTTAAAGTTTCAATTTCCGGTCGTTTACACAACGGATTCTTCTCTTTCAACGCTCATATCTCCGTCAATTTTGTTCGGGTCGACTTTAAATCTTCAGGACATACTCTCAGATACTTATACTTCAAAAGAATGCAAAAAAAATCGATTTTTTCAAAATCGCAAGTGGGGGTAACCCCTTAATTCTGTTCAATTGATTAAATTCGCTTTTGACCGGTTCGGACTATGAACATCACTGGAATACTTTTGCGTACTCTCAGTAGAAATTTACGACTAAAATTTGCAAAAAAAAGGTCTTTGATAATAATAAAAACAAATAAGTAAAGATTGAAGAGAAAAATAATCGTTCAATTCCACACGGAAAAAAAAGGCATAGTACGAAATACAGGGGCTACACAGTTCGCATTGGACTCGAGCGATTGCACAGCGATATTTACTGAAACACAGTGCTCAAAAGTAAATTTTGACAGTTCAACACTGTAATGTAAATTGAACAAAACTTGTAATTTGACAGTTGGTGAATCTGTATTATGTACAATGAATACGCCAGTTACATCGACGGAGTTTATGTAGACACGCAAAAAAAAGTTTATCCATAAAAGACGAGGTTGAAGTTTACATCGTTGGAACGCAACGAAAATTCATTTTTATTCTTCCATTGCCTCGTTTCCATTATCATCCAAAAATGTTTCTTACATGTTTGGGCTTCAGATAATTAATAAGGACCCTGAAAATAAGGTTAAGTGTTTTTGGAGGCCCGAATTTGCAAAAAAAAAATTTGGCTCCGGAATTTTCGTTGCGTTCCAACGATGCAAACTTCAGTATCATCCATAAAAGAAGTTTGAAAAAAATGTGTAGAAAATATAAAAAAATCAGTAATATACACAAGAACGTACCTTTTTGTAAATAATTCTCTCTTTTTTATAATTTCTTGAATTATGTCGCAAAAATTTCAACGTTCGCGTCCTATCGAACACGCACTACTAACTGGCAATCCTTTGTGTCCTGGTCTCGTGCCTCACCTCGTGCCTCATTTGCGTACAGTATAAAAATCAGTGACCTCATTTAAATTTTACTGTTGAATATATTTACGGAAATCACTGATTCATTCACAATACCAAACTGTAAATAAGCCAGTGTAACTGTAAAAATCTCAGTGTGTACAGGAAAATTCGTCATTTTTGTAGGACACGATTTGCATTACTCTGTTTTACTGTAAAATGAAATATGGCACCCTGTTTCTTTTTTTCCGTGCAATGCAAATTCTAACGTCATTTAATTTGATTGCCAGTAGAATTATTGGTTCGTAGAAATGCATCCGCTTGTTGAACGCTCTGAGTAAGGCTTTTCCTCAATCGAGACCTGGCTAAATTGCATTCTCATATCTGCAACCAATTCTCCCCGCTTCGGGTAACATTTATAGTCCCGCTATGAAAATCAATTTTACTAATAGCGCTCGTTCAATCGCGTAAGATCGTGCCTGCGGAGAACATCCGCGAATATTTTATTAACTAAGAGGAACGTTAATTCACAGCAAGTACAGCTATACTTTAATTTACCCCGATTCAAATTATTCGTATTTATTTGGATTATTCTTTCTCTGTTGTTCTGTTTCTTGTCCCCTGAGTTTCAACGTATACCCTTGCGGGTTTTTACGTTCTACCCTTTTCAATCGAACCCTTTGTCATCACTCCATGTCCGCACTTCGCTAATATAACCTAAGGTTCCGTTATGTCCGTAGTCGTCTTAAGGGGGGAGATACTTTCGGGCGAGGATAAAATCGGTGATTATCATGATTTTTTTTAAATGAAAGGTTTCTTCACTATTTTTGAGACTTAGAGTATGCTTTATTACTACATGGTATTTTTTTATACGTCTTTTAAAATGGCGGAGGTGTCGAACGGTCTTATAGACTCTGCGACCGATGTTGTTAGACGGCGTGAAATGTAGCGTCGGCGGAATTAATCTGAAGAAAAAAAAAAAATTAACGAAGACTTTTTTTCGTTGACACTCATACGCAAAATATGAACCAGGGAGAAGTGAATAAAAGAATACTTTTTTTTTTATTTTCAATAACATTTAGGGTAACGTTTTCGACGATAAGGTTAGAAATTGTTATACCAAATTTTATCAAATCGGTCGATCCGCTTTTTAGCTATAAGTCACGTTAGGTTTGAAGATGCAGTTTAAAAAATCTCGCCATAACAACGCCATTTTTTAAGGTTAATTTTTTTTTAATACTATGTAACTGCCAAAAGTAGTAATAAAATGAACCCTGCCTCAAAAATAATGAAGTCATCTTTACTTTAAAAAAAAAAAAAAACAGGAGATTTTTCCTCGGCTAAATGTATGTCTCCCCTTAAGCTACATTATACCCCATTTGCCGAGGGTACGGGAAAACTGTGGAAAACCCGTACCGGTATAGACGGCCCCATATTCTCCTGATTCTATGGTGCGCCAACTTTAGCTCAACTATGTACACCAAACATCAAAAGTATGGGCCGCTCTAGAGGTCGAAAAAATAAGCTTTTAGGGGATTTTTTGCTTTAGAAAAACTACAAAATAAATCGAGATTACAAAAAAGGGTGTTTATCATACATATCAGTGACTGTATACGATATTTTTCTTTTAAGCGATTTATTTCAAAATGGCGGCTGTGCAGCGTTTTTGCGATGACGTCTCCGTTTTTCGAGGGTCCACGGTCGGACCAACAGCTCCTGTAATTTTTAAATTATAATGAGCCAATTACATTTTTTTCGATTATATATAATAACTGCTATAGAAGTACGTAGGATTTTTTCCATATATTGATTTTTGGCCAAATAGCGCACTTCTAAAGGGGAAAGTGAAAAATTTGCCGAAAAATCTGATAATCTAAAGTCAGATAATTGTTAATAACAAATGAACTATGCAATATAAAGAAAATCCTACGTACTTCCAGAGGTATTGTATTTTTCAAGATATATTCAACATTTCAAGTGATGATTGAAAATTGCCTGAGTTATCCTTCCGGCCAATTGAAGGGGCCAGTCCACTTTGGAGCCACGAAAAAGGCTATTTTCGCGAATTTTTTTGAGGATTTTATAAGAGATATGAATATAAAATTTGTTGGGTTTGATAAATAAAGTCTTGAAATACATTTAAAAAAAAATTTAATTCATTTTAATTCATTTTTAAGTACAAAAACTCTAGTTTAACGTAACGCTCCATCACAACTCGGCATCGGCTTGTCTGAAACAAAAAATCAAAGTCCATTAGATTCAGTATGACACCAGCTACAAAATGACCCTCGGATATAACGTTTTACCAAAAAATAAAAAAATTGCAGATGAAAAACAAAAAACGTAATAAAAAAGCGCGTTTTTTCGCTGTTTTTCGCAAAAACAAAGAGTAAAAATAAAAATTTTAAAACCATCGAGGGTCATCTTGTTGCGAATCATGTTTACAATATGTGGTTCAAATTTCAAGAGAATTGGTTTATTAGTTTTAGAGATACGATGGAGCTAGATTTTGAAAACGTTGTTTCGAGAAAAACGCGATTGAAGTTTATACTATGAAAAACTCTTACCTAAACTCAACCGGCAATTTCTGCACCGTACAAAATCCCTTCTGATTGCTCGTCATCGTCGATTTCTTCAAGTCTTGCTTGCTTTCGATTTTTAGAAATTTTCAAAGTGGCCCGGACCCTTAAAAAATGCACTTTTGAGACAAACGCTGCACAGCCGCCATTTTGAAATTAATCGTTTCAAAAAAATTATTGTATACAGTCACTGATATGTATGATAAACACCCTTTCTTGTAATCTCTATTTATTTTGTAGTTTTTCTGAAAAAAAAAAAATCCCCAAGAAGCCTATTTTTTCGGCCTCTATAGTGGCCTAAGGCCTTAACTCGATGTTCTGACGGAGCAGAGCCCCAACCCATCCACGAGTGTCGGTTTACTTTCTGTTATTGTATTATATATATATATATATATATACACACCGGGTATCCCATTTTAATCTTACACCTGATTTATCTCGAAAAACATTGCACCGATCAAGTATTAAGTATATCAAAACTGTTAAGGTTCAAAGGAGGACGTTCGAAAAAAAAACTTTTTTGGTCCAAAATGAAAAATAGCGAAATTAAGATGGCCGACATGTTTTTTTTTAAATGGGTTCATAAATGTTTCACCAAAACATTTGTCAAGCTCAAAACTAACAACTCTTGAAGGAAAAGTTTTGTGATATCATTATTGATTTTTAGGTTAGAATACCATTTTTAGCCGAAATGACGAGCCGCAGAGACCTAAGCCTTGTTTGGGTTTGTTTAGGTTATCGAACAAAGTCAAACAAACTCACACACACACGCACACTTAGATTAGGGATGTTAAAGACTTCACCTTCTCGTGGTACATTATAGATAGGGCTAAAGTAGTAAAAAATGGTATTCTAACCAAAAAATTATGAACGTTATCAAAAAACATTTCCTACAAAAGTTCTTAGTTTTGATCTGATAAATGTTGAAGGGAAGAAAATTCATGATCCCATTAAAAAAAAAACATGTCGGCCATCTTAACGTCGCCAATTGGAATTTTTGACCAAAAATTATTTTTTTAACGTCCCTTTTTGAACCTTGAAAGTTTTATTGTACTTAAGCCGTTACCCCCACTTGTACCGCAAAAAAAGGCCTTTTTCATGAATTTTTTTAAAGAAAACTACAAAACTTTTTTAATCGATCAATATACCATCTTAAAGAACACATCTTGAAGAACTTTCAGTAATTTTTTTATTGAAAAATATTACATTGTTTAGTGGCAAATGGCCGTTAATGAAATAATGTTTTTATGTACACGGCTTGCGGTGACCAACATTGCGGCGAAGTGGATCATCTGAAAAAAAAATGCGGATGGATTTAGTCAAATATAAGTATAAACTAGTCTTTAATCGAAGGATTTTAAAAAATATTCATTTTTCACAAAATGGCGGACAGTCAAAGTTAATGGTTCGATTTTAACGAAAAAAACGGCCGTTTTTTGGCTAGAAAACGGCCATTTTTTTTTCGAAAAAAAAAATCGAACGATTAAAGACTACATTTTGATGTATTAAATAAGCCTGCAAAATTTCAAGAAGATCGGTTTATTAGTGTTCGAGTAATCTTGGTCACCGACTTCAGAAATGCCATTTTGAGAAAAACGCGTTTCAAGTTTCAATTTCAGTTTACACGAAGAACGGATTCTTGTCTTTCAACGCTCATATCTCGGATACTTATACTTCAAAAAAATGCAATAAAAAAAATCGATTTTTTCACAATCGCAAGTGGGGGTAACCCCTTAATACTTGATCGGAGCAGTACTTTTCGAGATAAGTGAAGTGTAGAATTAAAATGGGACACCCGATATATATATATGTATATGTGTGTGTGTATATATATATATCTGTTCAATCAATCTAACCCAATAAAAAGTCGCGAATTAGATATTCGATGCTCTCGATCCAATCGTAAAAATACATCCTTGCAACCATCTTCATATTTCATTCCGATCAAATCCGATCAAATCCGTTCATGGGTTCAAATGTCCCATTTAATTTCGTATTGCCGAGACTATAAACTAATAGGAGTGTCGTACACTTACTTCATTGCTAGAAATAAAAATCCCTTCGCCCTTGCCGAGTATCAAGATTTCGTGTTTGGAAAATGTCATCGGAAGTTTCCGAGTTGCGGAACAGGGGGCTGATCCGTGCATCGATAACCGCTCACGGGAGGTCTCGCGAGTCTAGTGGACGACGGGTCCTGTTAGACATGGGGGCCGTCCATAAATTACGTCATTTTAAAATAGGGGGGGGGGTCTGGTCGTTAGATGACGGTAACGTTAATTTGATCACAACGATATGACGGATAGGATGATTTCAGGGGGGGGGGGGTCAAAAATCAGCAAAAGTCGATGACGTAATTTATGGACGGCCCCATGAGATTTGTATTATAACACGGGCGTGAACGATGTTACCGTTTACGGACGGTGGAGAAAAACTTACACGATCTTCCGACAACGAGAAAAAAGAGAGAGAGAGAGAGAGAGAGAGAGAGAGAGAGAGAGAGAGAGAGAGAGAGAGAGAGAGAGAGAGAGAGAGAGAGAGAGGGAGAGAGAGAGAGAGAGAGAGAGAGAGAGAGAGAGAGAGAGAGAGTCATTGACCGATGGAGTCGCAGTTACCAGATACGTCACACATGACACCCGCCGAAGAAAAAGAGAACGAGAGAGAGAGAGAGAGAGAGAGAGAGAGCCCTTTGATTCTTCCATGCGGTGTCTCTCGTATTATTTTATTGCTTTTCCTTTTTCCCCTCTACGCCTCTTTTATTGCCTTTTTTCTTTTCGTCCCGCTCCAGTCGCGTTCGGTTACTTTGAACTCTCTCTCTCTCTCTGTGTCTCTCTCTCCCTCTCTCTCTCACGGCCCATCCTAATCACTTAATTTTCACAGTAGAGAGCAGCCGTTTGAATCACGGCAATTATGTCCCCTTAAGGCGCGCTGCGTCACACAGAGCGTATTCGATGCGAGAAAGACGCGCATGTACGCGTGAGGTTCGTGGTCCACGTTTCGCGTGAATGTTCCGCTTGCTGATAACAAAATCCGCGTCGCATCATTTTTCCACGCTGCTTCGAGTTACATTTTTCGATAGAGGATTTTCTTTTCCTGCGAATTCCCACCGCGAAGCCGGATATTTAACAATCAATCGATTTTCGTCTACAACGGAGTAAAATACATCGCAGTATACTGGTAAAATTTCGAACCAAGTTACCGAAAGCTTTGACGAAAAATGGCAACTCTAAAAATAGTCTAATTTATACGGCACTTTGCGGAGATGACATGCTGGCCACATTCCTATGTAATAATTTATACGCTAAATAACTAGATGCTTTATATTAGGTGTACAAATAAGTTTTAGGACAGTTTTCAAAAAAATCAAGATTTATTAAAAAAGAAGTAAAACACAGTTATTCATCGAAGTAATCTCCATCCCACTGAATGACCTTCAGCCATCTCTCAGGTAACTCGCGGATGCCTTTTGCAAAGAAACTTTCGTCTTGCGAGGTGAGAAATTTAGCGACCCATTTTTCCACTTCTTCAAATGTTTTGAATCGCACGTCAGACAAATCGTTCTGCATTTTCCGGAATAAATGATAATCGGATGGGGCTAAGTCTGGTGAATACGCCGGGTGTGGTACAGCTTCCCATCCAAGCGCTAGTAACGTATCCTTGACCGGTTTACCCACATGAGGCCGCGCGTTGTTATGGAGCAGTTTTACTGGACGTTTTCCTTTACCAGAAAATGGACGTTTCTTCTCAATTTCTTGATTCACTTGCATCAATTGATGACAATAGCGATCGGTAGTAACTGTTTGACCAGGTTTGAGAAGTTCATAATACAGTACGTTTTTTATATCCCACCATATGCACAGTATGACTTTGTTACAATGAACATTGCGCTTTGGCGTGGATGTTGTCGGCTCGCCGGGGTCAACCCAATGATATTTGCGTTTCGGATTATCAAAATAAATCCACTTTTCATCGCCGGTCACAATTTTCCACAAGAAAGACTTTCTATGTTGCTTGTTGTAAAGACTCACACAAATGTTAAGACGGCTGTTTTTATTTTCTTGTGTCAGAAAGTGTGGTACCCACTTTGTTCCTTTTCGAATCTTACCCATTGCTTTTAAACGATAAGAAACAGTTTGTTGAGTTACTCCAAGCTGTTCCGAAAGTTGTTTCTCCGTCTGACAAGAGTTTTCATCCAGCAACGCTTGCAGTTCCTGATCGTCCACCTTTACAGGAGGCCCCGTGCGTTCACGGTCACTAACGTCGAAATCACCTTCTTTGAATCGCTTATACCAATACTCACATGTACTTTTAGATACAATGTTGTCTCCAAGAACAGAACATATCGATTTACACGCTTTCCTAACACTTTTTCCTTGATGGAATTCATAGCGAATGCAGTGTCTAATAAATAGCTTATCGGTTTGCATGTTTAATTTACAGAATTTATAGGTTATGTTTATGACTCCTTTACGTTTCGATACTACATATCAAGCGCCATCTATGATAAGTGAGCGGGACCTTTAAATTAATTTAGAATAGCTGTTATGATACAAAATCGAAGTGTCCTAAAACTTATTTGTACACCTAATATGAACTACTCAATGCGTGCGAAAAATTCTTAAGGTTTCGAAACGACATTGAAAACGGAGGGTGCTGGAATGTTTAAGGGGGGAGGTTCTTTTAGGCGAGGAAAAAATTGCTGATTTTCATGATTTTTTTTAAGGAAAGGTTTCTTCACCATTTTTGAGACTCAGGCTATATTTTATTGCTACTTTTGGCTGTTACATGGTATTTTTTTCGTTATTGATCTGGAAAAGTGACAAAGGTATGGCACGGTCTTCTAAACGGGTTGCGGCGGATGTTGTCAGACGGCGTGACACGTATCTTCGGCGAGATTAAGCTGAAAAAAAACTAACGAAGATTTTTCTTTCATTAACACTCATATGCAGAATATGAACCAATAAAAAGTAATATATGTTGAAAATCGTTGAAATTGTACGCTTTGAAACAAAAATATCGAACAAAAATATGGCTACATTAGGCAATAAAAAAATACGTTTTATTTTATTTTCAAGAACATTTAGGGTGATGTTTTAGACAATAAGGCTAGAAAGATATATACCAAATTTTATCAAAATCGGTCGATTCGTTTTTTCACTCTACGTCACCCCAGTTTTGAAAATGCAGTTTAGAAGACCGTGCTATACCTGGGCTATTTGAAAGATTAGTAGATTAAAAAATACCATGTAACAGCGAAAAGTATTAATAAAGCAAACCCTTAGTCTCAAAAATGATAAAGAAATCTTTGCTTTAAACGAAAAATCATAAAGATCAGCAAAATTTTTCCTTGCCCAAAAGTATTTCTCCCCTCAAAGAAAATATTATCGATAACATTTGGAAAAATGTGAGGAGCAGAAGAATTTTCATAGCCCGACTTTTCACAGAAAATGTACAAATTTCTAAATCTAGTGCATTTGTGCGACATTTTTTATTCTGTAAATTGTGTACAACTTGAGCGTAACTTATTTTTTAACAAGCGCCACCGTAATTTACCGATGATTCAAAAGGGCCCTGCTCATGCCCTCACGAACTACGCCCCTCCACGAAAGAAATACCTTAGAGTTGAATAAATTTGCTGCACAAAACGTCCCTACATTTTATTTAAGGGGAGGCACCTGAGAAAACGGCGAGAAAAACAGGCAAACTTCGGGAATTTTTATCTCAAAAACTAATGTTACGATTTGATCCGGGCTTTTTTTTATTGGAAAATATATACATTGAGGCATGTTGAGGAATTTTTTAAAATAAATTTCTTTCGTTTTTCATTGGATTGAACCATTGCTTTTTTATGCAATGTGTACGCAGTTCAAAATCGTCGGAAATTGCGAACGAAAAACGAATGTTAAATTAAAACGATCGCAATTCCGTAAAAAATGAAAATTTCAAAAAAATCCTACGTTGCGAACGAGAAAAACTATCGAAGAATATTGTATCCAAATTCAAACAAAATCGGACAAGCCGTTCTCAAGATACATCTTGCACCGACTTTAAAAACTATGTTTCGAGACAATCGCGCTTGAATCGCTTCCAGTCAACGAATTTATTTTAACGGGCCAGTCCACTTTAGAGCCGCGCAAAGGCTATTTTCGCGATTTTTTTTTTAGGATTTTACAAAAGATACGAATATAAAAGTTGTTGGGCTTGATAAATAAAGTCTTGAAATACATTAAAAAAAAAAATTAATTCATTTTTATTCATTTTTAAATACAAAAAAATATTTAATAATAAAGTTTAACGTAGCCCCTCAAAAATAGGTGGGCTGGTAGCTCCATCACAACTCGGCAACGGCTTGTCTGAAACAAAAAAAATCAGTCCATTAGATTCAGTATGACACCAGCTACAAATTGACCCTGGGATATAAAGTTTTATAAAAAAAAAATTAAAAAATTGCAGATGAAAAACGAAAAAAGTTTTTAAAAACGCGTTTTTTTCGCAGTTTTTCGCAAAAAGAGTAAAAATCAAAATTTTAAAACCATCGAGGGTCATCTTGTTGCGAATCATGTTTACAATATGTGGTTCAAATTTCAAGAGAATCGGTTTGTTAGTTTTAGAGATACGATTGAGCTAGATTTTGAAAACGTTGTTTCGAGAAAAACGCGTTTGAAGTTTATACTATGAAAAACTCTTACCCAAACTCAATCGGCAATTCCTGCACCGTACAAAATCCCTTCTGATTGCTCATCATCGTCGATTTCTTCAAGTCTTGCTTGCTTTCGATTTTTCGAAATTTTCAAAGTGAACTGGCCCCTTGAAAAATTCCTAAACATATCTCAATGTACATATTTACCAATAAAAAAAACCCAGATCCAATCGAAATATTAGTTTTTGAGAAAAAAATTCCCGAAGTTTATCTGTCTTTCTCGCCGTTTACTCAGGAACCTCCCCTTAAGTGCATAGTTTTCCCGATATTTGGCTTGTCGATAGCTTGGGGGTCAGAGCGACCCCCAGTTGCACTTTGACATTTGGAGGTGCGCCTTCGAAGGCCCCGCGAGTTACTATTGAAGTTTCCATCCTTGCAACAGGACGAGCATTTTTCTTGTTTCTTCCTTCTTGTCCTTCGAAATCGGCAGATTTCGGAACAGAGTTCAATAAAAAGTTCGTGTCATTTTTGTGGCCTCGTGGCTAAGGGAAATTTGGGCAATTCAAGAACAAAATGTTTCGTTCCAACGATGGAAACTTGAACGTCTCGCTCGAGTTACCCGTCGTCGCGTTGCCAGGTTCTTCCTCGTTTCTCTTCCACGCTCCATGATCTTTTTGAAAACATCGTGAGAACGGCGAGCGCGTAGCGTGGGGAAAAAAAGCGAAGGTTCGAGAGAGCGGCGTGATTTTCACGTGGCCGCAACGGACGATATCGATTGCGCGCCCCCTGTACTCCGGCGACGGCGGCGACGTCGACAGTGGCGACGTTAACGGCCCCGCCGGATTCTGCGCTCAGTGCTCTGCGTATCTCTCTCTCGCGCCCTCCCGCTTCTCCCCCGCGCGACTGGGGTGAACAGCCCTCGGATGGGGCTGGTTCGCGGCGTGGGCACCGAACTCGTGCATATATAGGTGCAGGAAAAGCGCGAAAATGGGGCTGGAGGAGCGTGGCAGACGCAAGTACGATGTCTCGACAGGGCATTTATCGAATCACACTTTTTCATTAATTTTTTCCTACCTATATATCGTTTTCTGGGGTTCCGAAGACACTGGGAACCTTTACCGTTTCCTTATGTCCCTTCTGTCACGGCGGACTGGCCCCACTATTCTTGCAACCCACTGCTTCAAAATGGGAAATGTTTGACAAAAAAAAACCCACCCAGTAGGCCCTGCCAAGTCAAATTATTCCGGTGGCTGTAAAATAATGAATTGCCGAAATAAATGAGAAAAAAACGGCCTTTAATTCGACAAGGTTCAGTCTGTCATAATTTCGGCACTTTTCGAAAAATCTTCGAAAGGAAAACACCTCTAGTATCGATCATTGTCGAAATTCGTAAAACACTACTGTTTAAGGCCTTAGGCCACAGTAACGGGTATGAAAACATGTGCGAATTTAACAATTTTTTTTCGTATGAAAAAGTGATTCACTCATAAAATTAATTACACCTCTAGTATGAATATCAAGCTGTTAGAAAATATATATTTTTTTCTTCCATGTACAAAATGGACGGCTACTAATATTTTCTTTTGTTATATTTTTTTAGGCGCTCCGCGGCGTGGCA
The DNA here is from genome assembly GCA_964007375.1 of Ophion obscuratus. NCBI lineage: Eukaryota > Metazoa > Arthropoda > Insecta > Hymenoptera > Ichneumonidae > Ophion > Ophion obscuratus. Next base: position 5,438,645 of record OZ023319.1, read on the forward strand.
TTTGGCATCCACAATTTTTTACGTAAAACAAAGAACATTCTACATTAGAATACCTAGAGACGTACGCACGGAATTTAAAAAATATTGTTTTATTCAAAAGATGTAGGTATTTGAACTTGAGAAATGAATTTTCAGTGAAAAATTTCGTTATAATTGCTCATAAACTGCTCATAAAATGAAAAGTTTTCGATTAATCAGAAATTCCGTACGTACTTCTCTGCGAAATTGCAATTAGGAACATAACTTTTAAATTTGAAGTAAATCGAGTGAAAATTGTTGAAGTTATTTGTCACGCCAATTGGAAAAAGCTGTTTCGAGAAGCCATTTTGTACATCGAAAAAAAAATATATATTTTCTAACAGCTCGATATTCATACTAAATAGGGGTGTAATTAATTTTATGAGTGAATAACTTTTTCATACGAAAAAAAATTGTTAAATTCGCACATGATTCTATACCAGTTACTGTGGCCTAAGACCTTAACGAACGATAAAGAAATGAAGAAATTCTTCATTTTTATTACTACCTAAATCCCTTTCCCAGTATAAGGTTATGGAATTCTTATAGGGATCTTCAAAAATGTTCCCGTGATTTTCGTAGCCTAATTGGGCCGGGAAAATTGGGCAAGGCGAAAAAAAATACGTTGCATGCCAATGACGCAAACTTCAATATCATGATTAATTTTATCCAGTGTAACGACGCTTCAATAAAATTTTTGGAGCCCATAAAAGTGAAGGATACTGTGCTCCAAAGTGTCACTAGGGCGTCAAATCGCTTCAGCAATTTTGCGAAACCGAAGCAAAACCTGAGACTCGAGGTGCTCAAAAAAAAAAAACGGACTTTGAGAATTAGAATTCTAGAATTACTCTCCTTTCGACTGACGTTGGAAGAAGCTTCGACGTGAAATAAATCTTACCCTGTATATCGAGAATATGAAATTAATTGTTCATCCTTTGCCGATTGCTTGCAGGTTTATTATGCGAAGAAGAAGAGAAGAGCGCAGCAGATGCAGGGCGAGGACGGGTCCCATAAAAAGGAGAGAAAGCTCTACAACGATGGTTGGGACGACGACAACCACGATTACATTATCAAGAACGGGGAGAAATTTTTGGATCGATACGAGATCGATTCGTTAATAGGTGAACATTTTTCGATCATCGTCGACCACCAATCTTTTCGTTCTGAAATTATTCAAGTGACTTTTTTCCATCAAACTTCAGAAGGCTCGAGCGTTTCACCGAAAAAGTCGAGGACTGCTGAGTTTTTTCGGGCGTAGACAAGAATTCAAGTTCAATTAGCGATTTTTCATGAATAACTGTGTTAAATTGGCTAACATTTGAATATGCCGTTTCTCGAAAAAGATCCTAGAGCGTAGAACTCACGGAAACTTCGAAGTTGAGCTTGTTCGACGTATCCACGTCTTAAGGGGGAATATACCTTCGTGAGGGAAAAATCAAGGGTAATTTTTGACAATTTAAGAAAAACAAAACAACCTTTTTAAATTCGGTTTTTTATACGGTTTTTTATACAAGTGAAAGAATTTTTTTTAAATTATTCTGAAACATCAAGGCGGTACAGTAGTCAATGAAGGAAAACTCCTTTTTTCATAGTCCTTTACGGGCGTATTCGCACAGGTCATAATTTTCAAGCTAGAACAAAAAACGAAAAATATTTTGAAAGTAGATATGAAAAACTAGTCCAATACGTAGGGGTTTTTCAAAATATTGATTTAAAAATAAAATGGCGTTGCTATGAAAAAAAAACCCGCCGAATGTCGATCATAAAATTTTTCAATTTCAACTTATCGAAAAAATCCTACGTACTGAACTAGAAAATGTTGTCAACAAGCTACAGTTAAATTGTCAAGTCAATCGATTGAAAACTCGAGGCGCTACGCATACGCCCGTGTCTAAAAAAATATTTTCGAGAAAAACGCGTTTAAGGGGCTATACCAGTGTGAACGCTGAAAATTTGAGTGATTTTCGGGATTTTTTTGGAAGTAAAGTACTCAATTAAATGTTTCGGAAAATCAAGAATATATTTGGCTATATTTAACATATATTACGTAATTTTTTCATAGAAAAATATTGAGATCCAAGCGACTTATGCGCTGCCTTCGGAGGCGCCAAAAAAAATTCCTCCACTGCTGACATGATTCCGGCCGATTGAGTAGCTGAAACCGAAAAAGGAAAAAATGTCGTTAAACCGGCAGGTATTTTCTGTACAATGACGTAGGGTTTTCGAGAAATATCAAAATCTAACAAAATGGCGTAGTTATGAAAAAAAGTCTGTTTTTTGTCTATAAAATGGTCGTTTTTTTTTCAATGCCAAATCGTCAATTTTCATCCAATCAAAAATATCCTACGTCATTGTAGAGTAAATATATTCAAGAGTACTCAGTTCAAATCCCACGTCAATCGGATAATTTCTCTTTGAGTTACAATGTCAGCAAATAAAAAAAATCTCATTTAGAGAAAAACGCGTTTAAAGATTTAACTATCGCTTTATGCAAGATCAAATGATATTGTGTAAATGATAATGATATTCTTGAAAGTATAAACTGTCGAAAAAGGCCACCAAAAAATCGAATTTTTGAAAGTGTCACACTGGTATAGCCCCTCAAAGTTTTAAGTACTTTAAAATCATGGAAATTTCGTGTTTACCTTTAATCGGCGATGCATGGACCATACAATTGTTCTTCTAATTCAACATTCTCTTGCTCTTCTTTTCTGGAAGATGTAGGGAAAAAATGCAAAAAAAAAATTCCAAAGGTATATTCCCCCTTCAAAAAAAAATCAGTGTCTTGTTACATACACTGTTAACAGCTCGACTCCTCCATGAGATGAAACTGGTTGAGAGACGAATACGAGAAGAAAAGAATTCGTCATTGTTGGAGTAAGCATCGTTTGAATGCAATGAAAATGATTTTTCTTCCTTCCGATCAAGACTGCGAAAATCACTCGAACGTTTTTTAGCACCCTGGCTACGGATCTAAAACCCAAAGGCGCCAAAAAAAAGTGTTGCATAGTAATAAAAATAAAGAATATGAAAAAAAGGATTTCCTGGCATTCCAACGATGTTGAACTTCACGTACAAAGTTCCGTCGACGAATATGACGTTACGAAAGACTAGAAACGTTGCAAGGACTTGATTGCACAGAGCTAATGTTTCTTCTGTCCCACCACAGGTAAAGGCAGCTTCGGCCAAGTAGTGAAAGCTTTCGATCACGAGGAGCAAAATCAGGTGGCAATAAAAATCATCAAGAATAAGAAGCCCTTCCTAAATCAAGCGCAAATCGAAGTTAGGTTATTAGAGATGATGAATAGAGCGGATACCGACAACAAGTATTATATAGGTAAGCCAAAAATGAAACATAGTAAAGTCGTAGTATGCAAAAAAATGAATGTAGCAGACTCGAATGAATTGGCAAGTATCGATATTCACGATAGACGAGTTGCTGGAGTTGGCTTGTCGATGCGAGACAGACGACTCGGTTATTTAATTACGCTCGCATTTTTTTCTGTTTTTTTTCCAGTTAAACTGAAGAGGCACTTTATGTGGCGGAACCATTTGTGTCTGGTATTCGAGCTGCTGTCTTACAACCTCTACGACCTACTTAGAAATACGAATTTTCGAGGTGTGTCGTTGAACCTAACGAGGAAGTTTGCCCAGCAACTGTGTACTGCCCTACTGTTCCTGTCCACACCGGAATTGAACATCATACACTGTGATCTGAAGCCCGAGAATATACTCTTGTGCAATCCCAAGCGAAGCGCGATTAAGATAGTCGATTTTGGAAGCTCGTGTCAGCTTGGGCAGAGGGTAAGAAGAGCTTTATTTTTGTGTTTTTTTTTCGCGTTCCCCTTATCTCTGTCATTCTTCGGAGAAAGAGGCACGCAATTATCTCACAATTGCCAGCGCTGTCAATTTTTGGGGCCGAGTTGATATTCCGAACTTTCAATGCTCCGACGGTTTAAAATTCCTAATTTTAATGTTCCGAAACGACAAGTTTCGTAAAGGTCGTACAAATGTGATTTCTTATACGAGATCATTTTCAGAAATAGTGTGAAGATCAACGCTTTATTTGAACGACCGGTAATACGATATACAAAACTCCAAATATGTAATATTAAGGCGGGATATAAGTTAGGCAGGAAAAAAATAAGCAATATTGAGGGATTCTTTAAGGGGAGATATAAACCTAGGAGTCCGAAAAAAGGTCATTTTTGTGAATTTTTTCAAAGAAAACATTTGACATCTCGGATTGGGGTTTTAATTATCTAAAAGTATATACATTCAAAAATACCCACTGGCGGTTCTTCAAAAATCATCTGAAAAAAACCAAAAAAAATATTAAATTAGATACTATAATTTAGTACTTGTCATAGCCGATTTTGAAAAAATCGATTTATAACGAAATGGCGGACATTTGAACATAAATAGTGATTTTTGGGCAAAAAATTAGTTATTATTTTGCATATAAAACAAAAACTAAGTAACGGGGAAAAAATCCTATGACAAGTACTAGATAATGATGTATAGAATAACCGCAAAAAACCTCAAGGCAATCAGTTCATTGGTTTTCGAGAAATTTCGGGTACCGATTTGAAAAACGTGGTTTTGAGAAAAACGCGTTTGAAAATTTGGAAATGAATAAATCATGAAATTTGTCAACTTACATGGAATCATCGATACCAGGCCCAAAGTGTAGGTCTTCTACGGTTGACGGAATGTTCATGACTTCTAAATTGTCAACCTCGACCATCTCGGTGTATATTTCCCCTTAAACCAAGAAATAATTATTCTACAATTATCAAACTTTAGGTATACTTTAATAGTACATTTAAGTATACAAAACAATTTTTTTAAATTAATTCATCATCAAAATGACGGAGCTGGGGCAGAGTATTACAGCAAGGTCGCTGCGGGCGTTTGCAAATCGTCATGCAGTCTAGCTTTCCGTAGACTTTGATTTGCAAAAAAATTCAAAAATTTGTTCAGTTAGAACGTGTATAGTTTCTGTGTGACGGTAATGAAAATGAAGAAAATGCAAATTTAAGAAATGGCACGCATAAAAAAATCAACATTTCACGCAACATTTGTGTAAAATGTGGATGAAAAAAGTAGTTTTTTTTTTTCAATTTTTAAAAAACAATTCTCATCAAGTAGAAGGTACCAATATTATCAATATTTCTACCAAGTTTCAACTCAATCGGTTTAATAATTTTTGAGTAATCCTGCACGCCAATTTCGATAATGCAGTTTTGAGAAAAAACGCGTTTGAAGTTCACGCCGGCTCCGAATTCGAGCGGTGAGGCACAGCGTTGACGGGCTGTAACGTTTGAAGTTTTTCGAATTTCGCTTTGAAACTTTGGGAACATTTTCTACATATATAATTCTATCGTTTAAAAACGAAAAAAGAGAAATCGATTTTTTTATCGTTGTAAATGTATATCCCGCCTTAGCATGCCACAAAATTCGGAATTTTTTATTATAGAAAACGAGCTATATCAGAAAGTTTAAATATAATAAAAGCTAATAAGAGATTCATCAGGTTCACGAAAGTTTTGAATTCCGGAAATAATAGCTTCGATCATCCAGTTTGCGAAAACTGAAGTTTAGATAATGTAAGATTCCGATCAAGAACGTTCGGGAGGTTCAAAATTTCGAAAGCTCACACATAAAGCAGATAGCAAGTTAGCCTAACGCGTTTAGATGGCAGCACCACTACTGTAACGCACGTGTACCTTTTTTTCGCGAATCAAGTGTCGGAGGAAGCTGCTAGGTTACGAAAAGAAATGAGTCGTTCCTTTCTTACGATCGATCTGAGCCAAGCGCATCGTGATATACCCGCGGTCTGTCTGACCGTACTAAAAAATTCTTGCAATAATTCGTCGATTTATTGAAAATGATTCTCATTTACGCTACATCGAGTTTACGTAAAGTTTTCAAACTCTTAAAACTCTTATAGCCGATTATTTTGACGGTGTTCAGATTCTCGGAGTTTTGATCTTTCGGGGTAGAAATTTTTCAGAGTTTCGATCATCCTTCACGTTTTATTGTGAACATATAACGTAAGGCTGTTTAGCTATCGATGATTCTCATCGATATTCTTATTTTCGGAACTTTTCCCCGTACAAACCTTCGCTATTCAAGAACTCGAAATTCTAACACTACAATTTTTCGGAACAGTGGTCTCTAATAATGGGTGTCCGATACTTGTTTTATGTGCTGTGTTTTCGCGTCGACGCTTTATCAGTCGATCCCATGATTATTGTCATTGAATTCCTTGGTGTACTGTTATTTTCGGTTATATGATAAATCTGTTTACAAAATTGTGGAATTATAAATTGCCAGAAGTATTGAGTACTAGCTGATAAATTCAGAATGTTGAGCGTTCGGATACAATTTATTGTATTCATTCGATAATTGGAGGCAGCGTTCAAGAGATTGATATTTGGATTATGGAGTACCTTGTTTAGGATCAATCTTTTTAGACTTCCGTCGAGATTCGATTGTTCGAAATGTAACTCTACTCCCGGTGTGATCGCCACTCCCCTCCTTCTTTTTCATCGGCGTTATTGCACAAGAGATACGCTTCGATCGGAGTAAAGCACCTGATATATTATTTATGTCGTTACAGATATACCAGTACATTCAATCCAGGTTTTATCGGTCACCCGAAGTCCTACTGGGAATCCCGTACGACCTCGCGATAGATATGTGGAGTCTCGGATGTATTTTAGTTGAAATGCACACAGGTGAACCTTTGTTCAGCGGGGCCAACGAGGTGAGTTATTTCAGCGTTTCTTTATGTTGTTTTTTTTTTCTCTCGCGCGCGCTCTCTTCGCGCTACCCTAAGAGCTAAGCGTCAAGTTGTCGGGGTAAAATGTTTCGAAAAGAATGTACGAACATAGCTCTCGATATGAGTGACGAGCACGAGAAGCTATCATTTTACCATTGTGTATTGAATACGCGTTTATCGTATATAAGCATCGTCATACCTCGGACGAGAAAGCTGTGACCGATATTTGATGTTAAAAGTCCTCGAAAAGATTCGACTTGCCGAAAATATTGACAATTTTGTGTGATAACGATGGCTGTTTGAATATGTTTAGCGAAATTGATTACGTTGCAGTTTCTATCGTTGGAAAGCATTTAAAATTAATTTCTCAAGAATCGTTTGGGTTTGAATTGTTGTTGCGTATGAAGATCACGAAAATCACTCGGTTTTTTCAATGCTTATCATGGGTCTGCAATCGAAAATGTGCAAAGACAAATTTCCGACAATGGAAAATAAAGAACCGAAATAAACCGGAAATATGCAGAAACAGAATTTGGCTGATGGAAAGTAAAGGAAGAAAATGGTAATTTTCGTTGCATTCCAACGTTGGGAAACACAACGTTATCGACGAATTCAAAGGAGATGCGACGAAGGGCTCTGATAACGCGTGTTACATTCGCAGGTTGACCAAATGAACAAAATAGTTGAAGTGCTGGGCATGCCGCCCAAGCACATACTGGACCAAGCGCACAAAGCGCGGAAGTACTTCGACAAAGTCCCAGCGGACGGCTCTTACGTGCTTAAAAAGCCCAAGGACGGAAAGAAGTACAAGCCACCGGGTACGAGGCGGTTGCACGACATACTCGGCGTCGAGACAGGTGGTCCGGGTGGTAGGAGATTAAACGAGCCCGGTCACTCGGTCTCCGATTACCTCAAGTTCAAGGATCTCATACTGAGAATGCTCGACTTTGATCCGAAAACGCGTATCACGCCGTATTACGCGTTACAGCACAATTTCTTCAAGAGAACGGCCGACGAGGGGACCAACACCAATATCGCCGCTGCAAATAGTGCAAACACTAGTCCAGCGGTGGTTTCGATGAGCCAGGATAGCGGTTAGTCGAAATTATACACCAATATTCTCTCAATCAAGTGACACGGCCCGATTTCGATTAAGGGTTCACACCACTGTAAACGTCTGAAATTGAGTGACTTTTCGCCATTTTTTTTTCGCGTGGAAGGACGAGTAAGAGAATTATAATATTCAAGGATGTTATTAGGCGTATCTACAAATAAACAAAAAAATATTATATAAAATGGTGACGCTGGAGCGATTCTCGCGACACTTGTTGAATTTGAGACGCTCTGCGGCACGCAGTATAACTGACGCGAATTTGAATTAGAAACAAAATTTTAAAAATTCTATTATTTTATATGAGTATAGCTAGAGAAATACATAGAGGATTTTGAATATATGAATTTTTGTGTAATTAGCAAGAATTTAACGGCGGGGTAAAGTTAATTCGGCGAAAAAAAGGCATGTTTTTAAGATTTTTTTTTTGGCGTAACGAATAGTGTTCGTTTATTGAAAAATTTACATATAATAAAGTAACATTTGAACAACATTCTCCTAAATTTGCATTGCAAAATATTCAAAATTGAGCGAGTGAAAATTAAACCCCGGAGGCGCCTCGAAAAAAAGTTGGTTTGCGGTGTGCACCATAACTCGCAACAGAATCATTTGAAACAAAAAAATCAAAATGTATTTGTTAAAGGAGATGTTTCTCGAGGTAATGACGGGGGGATTTTTTTCTTTCGATTTTTCGATTTTTCGTAGCACTTGGGAGCCAAAAACCCGATTTTCGCTAAAAAAAAATCGGCTAATTTGTTGTTGATAAATTAGTAATTATTGAACAAAAAAAGCTCTCGACAATACCTGGTGAATTATGTAAAGAAGTACTGTGCAAAATTTCAAAGCGATTGGTCCAGTAGATTTTGAGTTATCGTGCACACGGACTTCAAATATGACAAGTCTCAGAAAAACGGTTTGAAAAACGCAGAAGAGAAGAGAACGGCATGGAGCAATAGACGCTCAAATACTCATAACTTCGTCAATTTTATTCCGATCGACTTGAAATTTTAACACAATATTCTTGATATATTATGCATTTATTTAAAAAAAAAATTTTAAATGAAAAAAAAAATTTAATACTTTACCCCGCCCTTAAGGGAAGGTAGGGGTTTCAGCGTGAAAAAAAAACACTTTTTTCGCGAATTTTTGTCATTTATATCGATAGAGTAAATTTATTGAAACCTTTTGTACATTGTTAAGTGTCATTTCAAGAACATTCCCTGAAATTTGTACGCGAAAATATCCACAAACAAGCCGGTGACAAAGCTTTTACAAGAACGCCTTTGGAAAAACACGATTTGCGGTGTTCACTGTATCTCAGCTAGAAATTATCTGCAATCAAGTACCATTAAAATTTAGTCAAAGTATCATCAAATCCTCCCCCCACCGCCGCTGATAATTTTTTTTGCGTTTCTAGATTTTTGGTCGTCATGTAAAGTGAAAAGTGCTATTTTTCACGAAAAATTCCACAATTTTGGGGGTGGAAAACCCCCTCAGTGTAAAAAAATCTCAAACTAACCGTTGGGGGGAGGTATTTTATATGAAGAAAGTGTGTACCAAGTTTGAAATAAATCGGTCATGTAGTTTTCAAATGGCAGTGAACATGGACTTTGGAAAAGTGGTTTCGAGAAAAACGCGTTTGAAGTTTAGAGAATTCGAAGCTACAGTATTAGAGGAGCGGGACTAAATAGTCAATAACTTCGAGAGTTTTGCTCTGATTGACTTGAAATTTTGGGATTATATCCTTGAAATATTCAAGTACAAGAAAATACAAAAAAAAATCGTATTTCTCTTCGGAATGTTATTTTAATCACGGGCCTGCGGACCTTTGTTCTTATACCAACATTTTTCCCTTTATTCTAGATGGTTCAAAACATCTTTTAAGCCAATTGAAAAAAAAATGGTAAAAATTCTACAGTGGTGTTATCCCTTAATACGAACATTACCTTTGCCGACGAGTTCAAACATTATCGGCTACACTCGAAAGGCGAAAAAATTCTTAATGACACACACACACACACACGCACATCGAGAAGTAATAATCTCTAGAACGTTTATGCCATTTTTTCGTTGGTAGTACGATCACGTAGCTGATTATCAGATCGATCCTGAAGCTTTTTTTAGCTAAAAGTAATACGCTCAGACAGTATTAAAAGACTGAAGCAATTTTCTCGGCTATCCAGGCTAAATAAATAAATCCGGAGTCGACAGATTTAGCGTGATTTCACATGGAAAAGACTCTTGCCCACTTTTACTTGTATTCCACAATTAGACGAATAAGATGGAAAAAAACGTAACGCAGTCCGAAGATTTTTAAGGTTAAGGAGTTTCGGGACAATTGACAGAATATTACGATTTGATTTTAATTTATACAGTAAATTCTTTGCCATTTACTAAATGTACCCTCCGAATTTTTAATCGGCCGTTTACACCGTTTTTGTAAAGTTTATAATTGAAAAAAAAAATACTTTTCAACATAGGATGCCTACGCTCATTGAATGGCAGTTTCACGCATGAACAAGTGTGAAAAAATGTTTAAAATGTTATGCGAAACCGTCAAATGACAATTTTATCATCAGTGTCATTAATGTACTTTTTATGTTATCTGATCATAGGCATCTCCCCGTGTTAAAAAGTGCTTTTTTTTTTTCTTCAATTGTACATTTTATAGAAACGGCGTAGACGATCCATTTTAAATTCAGAGAGTGCATTCAGCATATGAGAAAGAATTTACTGTATAAATGTGAAGCAAATGGTAACATTCTGTCAAAAGTTCCAATGAGACATCTGCAGTAAACGGCAGAGTCTGTGAGCTTAAGACTCGCTCTGAATTGAGATCGTGACACTGTGAACTCGGGACCATTGATTTATTTAAAATGCCGGGAAATCTGGTATATTCATTGGAAAATAAATCTTTCGCCAATTTATAATCGATCGTGAAATGATAGCGTCAAAGTTGCTAAGTTTAAATACATTTTACAAGTTGCGTTCACGGGTCATGTTTTTTCTCCCGGTCAATCAAAGGCGGTGAGAATTGGTCCTATCTTGTTATTTCAGATATTTATCTATCTTGATTATGATATTTCAGAGATTGCAAAGCATAGAAATGAGGGATTTCGGGCACATTTGAAATTGACCTTTATCGTATTACTGTTTCTTCGATACTGCGATAGGGATCAGAGTTGGGCGTAATTCTATTTATAAATATGAATACGAATTTATTCACATCGTGATTTGCATGTGAATATAAATACAAATTTATTCATACTTCACTTATTGTGAATTCGAATGCAAATACAATTGTATTCACAAATATTCTGAACATACAAATAAATTCACAGCAAAAATTGTGAATATTCACAAAAAATGTGAATATTTACAAAAAATCCTGTGAATTAAAAAAAATTCACATCAAAATCTGTGAATGCAAATATATTCACAAAAAATTGTAAATACAAAAAAATTCACAAAATAAGTTGTGAATTTTTTCGTATTTGAGACAAATTAAAATCAAATTCACAATGATTAGATTAAAATTTACACCAAAAGTGAGTTCTTTCGTATTTTGAGAGAAAACATTGCGTCGAACTCAACACAATGTTTTTGCTCGACGCAATGTTATTATTAATTTACAATTAATTTACAAGTATTAACAATGTTTTGTTAATATATTTGCATTCACAGATTTTGATGTGAATTTTTTTTAATTCACAGGATTTTTTTTGTAAATATTCACATTTTTTGTGAATATTCACAATTTTTTCTGTGAATTTGTACGTTCAGAATATTTGTGAATACAATTGTATTTGTATTCGTATTTACAATAAGTGAAGTATGAATAAATTTGTATTTATATTCACATGAAAATCGCGATGTGAATAACTTCGTATTCGTATTTATAAATAGAATTACGCCCAACTCTGATAAGGATATTTAAATATTTAGACAGTGAAGATCTCATTCAACTAGCTACTGTGCTCGTACTACCATGAGAACCGCGTGTAAAGTACAAAACTGGCAATGTCAATGTCTTTTACTACTTTCCTATGTTTCTCGAAAATATTGAGAGGTTAGGCTACTGTGACCAGTCAAAAAATCAGGGTTATTCAAATAAGTCAATTTTGCAGCAATACGATGATTAAAAAATCTTTCGGACATTTATTTGTATGCATATTAACCCTTTGTTGGCACACTTATAGTTGGCCACGATTTTGACACACTGGGGCAATTTGACCCGCATCGTACTTCATACACTTGCTATTAACAACCCTTCGGTCGGTTCTTATTGAAAACAAAAATCAGGTATACACATTGATCGTTTTTAAACATGTTTGCAGAATTAAAATTCGAAAAATTTCAAATTAATCTGCTGTAACAAACTATTGGAAATATTCCATTTTGGAGAGTCGGGCATTTGATTTGAAATTCTTCCGGGTCAAAATGACCCAGTGTGTGAACGTAGGGATAACAAAGTTGTGTGCCAAATTTCATTGAAAAATATTAATAATTGAAGAAGTAATAAAATATCTCGTAAAGGACCTTTGAACGCGAGAGGCTCAACGGTGTACTCGATTTTGGCCACCCGGTTAATCCGAAAGAAAAAAAAACTATTTTTTTCCCTTGAAATAGATAATATTGGCTAAGACTTGACCGAGCTTTTTGTCGGTATCGTGTTTTAACCAACAAACAACATTTTCCACTTTTTTCGTCGATTTTTTCAATGAAAAACGACATCATTATTGTTAATAACTAATGGGAAACAAATATCAAGTGGAAAAACGTCCGTCGAGACTAAACTACTGTTACATTGAATAAGCGTACAGAAGTTCAAGTCAATCTGTTCATTAGATGTCGAGAAATCGTCTACACCGTTTTGAGAAAGAGTTTCGAAAAAAACACATTTAAGGGATCATCACAGTGTAACGGGTCGAAAAATGGCTGATTTGCGCGATTTTTTTCGATGGTTAAAATACGGTCATTAGTCTGATTTTTTCATGTCAAATCAAAGCACTCGTGAAGAACATCAAATATATTTTTAAAGTTTATTTTTCTTTAATTTTACATTTTTTTACCGGTTGAAAATGTCTTCGAAAAAAGGAGTCCTCACGGTTATGGCCGTAAATATTTTCTGAAACAAAATTTTGTAAAAAGATTATTAATCAGTATGAAAGCCGCTATCATGCTATGGAGGTTATTTAAAAATCAAAATTGACAAAATGGCGGCGGTTTAAATAAAAAAGTATTGAATTCAGCCTATTTTTCGATAGTTTTTCGTTAAAAAAATATGAAGATTAAAAAAAGCGTCCATAGCAAGATAAAGAATGGCGTGAAGAACGTTGTATCAAAATTTGAGACGGATAGCTTGAAAACTCTTCCTTTGAGATTGTACACCGTTTTGAAAAACGACATTTCGAGAAAAACGCGTTTAAAGTTTCGAGTGCGGAATTTTCATATAAATTGTCTACGTACTATCATTCGGCGATGCCAGGTCCATGTTTATAACTGTCTATATTATAGGATAATGCACGAAAGAATTATTTTTCGAAAATTTTACATTGTGATGATCTCTTAAAGTTTCACTAGCGGTTCTATCGTTGTAGATAAAGTTCACCTTCAATCTGCGATTAGTGCACCATATGTTGGACCTTCCTCTTCAATTTGAGTTGCCTCAAGGGACGAACGAGTATTCGTCATTTTCACAGTAGCCTAACCCCTTAAAGATCCGCTGTCTTATTTTTCACTTTCTATTATGCTATATTGGTGACGGTTCACACACACACACACACATACACAACACACACTTTTCTTCAGCTCTGTGCCTGCTAAAATATCATTGAACTCGCAAAGCAAAAAGAACTGATGGCGCGACCTTCGAAGCCACAGCGTCGTCTGCCGTTGACTCTTTCTCGTCTCTCAGCGAGAACCGAGTAACGGGCAATTGACAAAATGTTTGTGCCTTCTTTTCATTTTCTAATCGTAAAATGTCGATGTAATGCGCTGCTGTGTGAGAATTATAGGAGAGAGAAAAACGGTCACTGTAGCCGCGAAGGAGATCCACGATTTTATGGATTCGTCTGTTCAACGTCTTCGAGCGTTTTGATTTGTGCAGAAAGTAAGAATGTCCGAGTGGCGCGATTAGGCGACGAGATCAAGAGAGCGAGAGAGAGAGAGAGAAAGAGAGAGAGAGAGAGAGAGAGAGAGAAAGAAGAAAATGCGGAATTAGAGAAATAAAAAATCTCCTAAATGCGTAAAATTTGTATGATTTTCAAGTACAAAACGAAGTGCGGAGATTGTTAATAGGAAATAATTAGAAGAGACGAGAGAAGATAGTAATAATGAACTTTGTGAAATTCTTAATTTTTTAATACAACACTTATACGTTATTCGCTTATTTTCTGCACAAAACTAAACAATACTTGTTGTTGCCCGTAGATATGATGGGGGGACAGTACGTGGCTCGATGACTGTCGTATCCGCGGGGCGGCGACGACCTGTCCTAGGCCCCAACCCTAATCTTACTTACTAACATAAGTAAGTTCTGTCTAACAAGCAATCCTAAAACGAGAAATGCGAAACTAACAATTCTTTATCACCCCCCCACCACACTCCGAAGACCCCTTTCAAAATTCTTTAAAAAAAAACCCATGTTCTCCTGGCCTCGGATGCAATGAGCGAAGCCTTGCTTGCTTGAACAAAACAACCCTTCATTTTTGTTTTCCCCTCTTGAAACCCTCTCGACGGAGCCATGGATTGAACTTTTGCGAGGCCCGTGGCTCTGTTGTAATAAGTTGATGCTCGTTTACGAAAATGAAACAATAAATAAGACACGATGGTCACTGTGTTACGTGGGAAGCTTTTTGAATATCCGTAACACAAGTCATACCTCGTCAAGCGATGTTTTAATCGTTCGATTGTGTACAATTGCAATAAACATTGCCGCGTTGCTGGTGGAACACGTTTCGAAAATAACGAAAAATAGACAAGCATGGTACGAATTTCCAATGCGTTGGTTTTGTTGTCACATTGGAAGGAGAAGAGAACACGATTTTATTGTGAGAAATAAAGGCGCGAAATGTGTTCCAGTCCAGGCAGCGCCTATGCATCTGTGTCGATCGATTATCATTTGTAGTGAGATCGCCTCATCGTTTTTATGTTGATTCTTTCCGAAGCATGCTTACTTATAGCTATGTGCATCAAAACAACTGAGAGGATATGGCAACGCACGACGGCAGATTTTCTCTGTGAAATTTGCGCGAAGCACGCGTAGAGCGTAACATTTCAATATTTCTCCTTGTTCTCCATCTACAACGTGCGAGAGTGGCGTGGGGAAAAAAAAAGATCATTCCCAAGTGATTCGCTGAATATTTCGACGTTAGAGCGGACAGATAGTCAGACACAGAGAGAGGGTGTGGGTGTACGATTATAATCACAAAGTCAGTAATCTTGTCGTAGATTGTGGGTACGAATGTTGCTCTTGTACGACTCAATTGTTTTTCTTTTTCGCATTCGGAAGAATCGAGTGTTTCACAGATAAACGTTTGAGGCGGGATATACATTTAGACACGAAAAAAAATGAGCAATATTGAGGGATTTTTTAAACTAAGAAATAATTATTCTACCATTATCAAGCTTTAGGTATACTTTAATAGCTTATTTAAGTATACAAAACAATTTGTTTTAATTAATTAATCATCAAAATGACGAAGCTGTAGCAGAATGTTACAGCAAGGTCGCCGCGGTAGTTGGGAATCGGCGTGCAGTCTGGCTTCCCGTAGACTTTGATTTGCAAAAAAGTTGAAACATTTTTTCAGTTAGAACATGTATATTTTCTATGTGGCGGTAATTAAAATGAAGTAAATGCATATTTAAGAAAATGGCATGCATTTACAAAAAAAAATCAACATTTCACGCAACCATTTCTGTAAAATGTGGATGAAAAAAAGTAGTTTTTTTTTTTTCAATTTTTCAGAAACAATTCTCGTCAAGTAGGAGGTACCAATATTATCAATATTTCTACCAAGTTTCAACTCAGTCCGCTTAATAATTTAAAGAAGTTTTTCTAATTTCGCTTTGAAACTTGGGGAAAATATTCTACATATACAGTTCTATCGTTTGAAGAAAAAAAATCGATTTCTTGATCGTTGTGAATGTATATCTCGCCTTAATATTAGGACGTTGACTAAGTTCTTGCATTTCGCCGAATTGCAAACAATTTTCTTTTTCGTATTGTTAAACATGTCAAATTTCATGCGGAAAAAATAGTATTTGCGTGTTTGTGTGCACATTATTTCGATGTGTTGAATCGGAGGCGTTACTTCATGAGTACTCGTGTCAGACGCTAGTTGAACTTGCAGAATCATTAGGAGTCGATCACACAACAGTTCCGAAACGTTTGCTTCCGAAACGGAGGATTAGAAATGATTTTTTTCAAATAAGGCATTATTTTTCATGAAAAAACAGTGAGAACTTATTCAACATCCTAATAATACTGATTTTTCTGAAATGTAGATACCGCTTAAAGTTAAACTTCGAAGGTTTCGTAAATTCCTTGACATCGTTATCGAGAAAAATCGTATTAAAACCTAGACAAGTTGGCACAGTTTCTCACGAAGAATCGCGAATTGAGCTCAATTTGATTGAACACAGCGAATAATCGTGAGTTGAAGTTTGCATCGTTGGAACGCAACGAAATTTTTTGTTTACTAAATTTCCCCAATTTTCTTTGACCGATTTAAACTACAAAAATCCCGCGATCATTTGTACGCTCTTCATTCAGCGGTCTACAACCCAAATCTACAAAATATGATTTTCCATACTAATTAAAATAAGAAGTTAAAAAAATCGTTGCATTCCAATGATGCTCATTTTTCACTTCAAGCCCATGAATAATCTTGCGTTAAATATGAACTGCAACTAAATTCACGATTTTTCATAAGAAACTGTAGTAAAATAGCTTGTATTGTAATTTTTTTTCTCTCGCCAATGTAGTGAATTTGATCGAAATCCTAAAGTTAAACTTCCATTGTGCGTATCTACATTTAAAAAATTAGTATCCTTCAACATTTATCGGTCTAACGTTCGCGCCTCCTCAATAACTTGGGGGTCGAGAGAACAAAGTTTTCAAACGAAGATGAGCTGTTGCTTTTCTCGTTTCCAACAAAAGTCATATTAGTATCAACGAAAATAATGATGTAACAGTTTTGCAAACGACATGGTCGATTTCCTATCTCGTTTCACTCTCAGTATCCGCACCTGCAGTGCGCACGAACTCTCTCGATACATCAAACATTTTATCAACTCGATCGTGCAGTCATACATTTACCACATTTTAATTGTCGACCACTGCGTGGTTTACTATTTTCACTCACGGCCGAATAGAGAAACTCAAGCTATTGTTAAATTTTTTTTATTCAAAGTCATGCTTGACGTCGAATGTACAAGTTGAAATACTCCTCTGGGATCCAAGACTAGCACGTGTGGCACGTTTTCCAAATATCCGCGAGAAGAAACAGAGAGAGAGAGAGAGAGAGAGAGAGAGAGAGAAAGAAAGAGAGAGAGAGAGAAAGAGAGAGAGAGAAGAGAGCGCATGAGACGAGTTGAAAGTTTTGTATACGCATTATTAAGAGAGCGAGAGGAAAGAGAGAGAGATAGAGAGAGTCTGAAAACTTGAGATAGAAAGAGAGAAAGAGAGTTTGTCGAAAGGTGGCCGCCGAGAGATAGCAATGGAGTTCAAAAAGTGCCTGCAAATAACCCCGTAGATCGTTTAGAACTGTTTCTCCTTGCCCGAAGCCCCCGCCCCCTCAACCTATAGCTATGTTCCATTAAAATAATTAGCGGTTTTAGTGGGAATGACTCCCCATGTGCTTATATATATATATATATATAAATATATAATATACATAAGACCATACAATCGGAGTATAGAGGACCTCGAGTCTGGCTGGACAGACTGTTTATTAACGCAAGGCCTTTCAATTTCGCAGGACTGGTAACCATGTCAGGGCAAGGCAGCGGAGGCGGAAGTGGAGGCAGCGGGAGCGGTGGTGGCGGCGGGCATGGCGGTAGTGGCGGTAGCGGAAGCGTAATTGGTGTTGGTGGAAACGCAAGTGCCACCAGCCTTATAATGCAATCGGCGAGTTTGCCAGGTGGCTATCAACCGATGGATTGCGAATCGTCGCCTCGTCAATCGTCCAACCGACGTGCCATTACGACTGTTTATCCGTCGTCATCGACAACCGGCGCTGCAACAACTTCGGCCCCAACGTCCATACAAACGATGGACAATACTAACCTGATACCAAGCTCTCTTGGCTCTTACAACAGCCTTATACTCCCCGGTATACCTCATCTGCCCGCTATGATGACGTCGCCGCAAAATTATTACAACTACGGGTATCCGAGCACCGACGGTCACGGTATGGTGAGGCAACCGTCGTCCGTGTCGACGGGAAAGCAGAGGGATCCCGAGAGAGAGGACAGTCCGATGGTCGGTGTTTGCGTACAACAGAGCCCCGTCGCCATTCATTGAATCTTCGCCACCGCAACAACAAAACAAACAAAAACGCCACGAAGACGAAGAATGACTATTACGCGTTATCGTAAATAAAACAAAAAACAAAAAAAAACCACGAGAATAAAATACCACGGACTTGCGTTGGCCACGTCCGACCCGCGAGAGCGCAAAGAAGTACAAGATGGCGAGGAGGAGCGGAGCGAGAGAGCAAGAGGAAGCGAGACGTGTGGTGTGCTTTGCGAGAAACGCGTGTTCAAGGCTTTCGGAACGAACATTCGCCAATGTCAGCGGATCGGTTTCGCCGGACACGTTTTTCGACGTGGATATTCCGCGTTTAAAACGCCTGACGAGCCGAGACACGTATACCAGGTGGAAAGATATTAGAAGGAAAAATACAGTGTACACGAAGAACCGGAAGAAGTGGCGCCAATAGCAATTTATCCAGGTTCCTCCCGCCGAGGAACACAATCGTATTCACACTGATACCCACACACACACACACACACGAGACTTGGCGAAATTATCTTCACGAATGTGCGGAGAAAAAAAAAGGAAGGCTCTTTTACGCGATACTGCCGGATAACCCAGATTGAGGAAGAGAACAAGAGAGAGAGAGAACTCTCTTTTCCGTCGACCGTAAACTTTTCGGAGCAAACTCCCGAGCTTGACGACGTTGCTAACGACGGATGTAGGAAAAGATAATTGAGAAAAAAAAAGAAACCATAAAATACACACGATTAATGAGAGGACGCGAGAGAATCGACGTTGGTACGAGTTCTTTTTTTGTCTCTTTTTGTTTTCGAATTTTTTTAACCGAGCTGACTAGCCCTGCGAGATCGGGCGCGGAGAAGGACGACGAAAGCGAAGAAGAAGGAAAACAACCAGCGGCGAAGCTTCGGTGAATGTTTCGAGCGACGTTTAACGGTATAAAAAATGATTAAGAAACTTACGTATGTATATGAGTTTCGTACTTGTGCTTATAAGTTGAAACTCGTATGTATACGTATGTATATAAGTTAAAAGCGGAGGAAGAGGGGAAAATAAAAGAAACACGGCCTAGTGAGGATGAACCCAGCTGGCCTCTCGGGCCCTGCCCGACATTTAAACGGACATTGCGAGTTTTAAGTCGGTAAAAGAAAAAAAGCGTTTAGAACTAACGACGATGAAGATTTTTCAGAAGAACGACGACGTGGACGACGACGCGACCGAGGACGACGACGACGACGACGACGACGACGAGGGAAAACGAGGAAGATGGAAACAAAAACTTGGCATCCAAAACATGTGTGGCCTAGAGAGCAAAAAAAAGTGATAATTACTATTACTAATGCGTAAAAGAGGACAAAGGGGCGAAGAAATAAGATGAAGAAAAAAAAAGATAGCGAGAGAGAGAGAGAGAGAGAGATAACGATGTAATCATGTACTCCGATAGAGTTTTATACACGATGTCACGAATGTAATGGTTTAGCGAGTAATGCAAGGAGCGAAAGAGCGCGAGATCGTCGGTTTGAATGCTAGATATTTGTACAATACACCTAGGTGAATGATTAAGAGTGCAGCTTTAGGATTTAGCCTCTAAGTATAAAATGAAAAATAATAATAAGAATGTAAACTCGACTCTTTTTATTTACTTGAACGGGGAATGAGGGAAGCGGGAGGGGGGGGGGGGAATAGGGGGGAAAATGAAACGGTGATTGCCAAACGGGGCAACGCCTTGCGCTAGCGTCTCAGTTTGTCGCCTCAACGAGGACTTTGCAAACAAACCGCGGTCGTCTAGCGCGGCTTAACAATACATATTTATACATAAAGCATTAATAAGAAAGTTAAAGTATACATGTAAAGTTGATCAAGAATGGTATAATCATACGAAGAAAAAAAAATGAAAAAAAAAAAAAAAAAACAACACTAGGTACTTTATAATAAACGATACACGCGTATCGCGTACAATATGTTTCCAACGCATTGTCATTGATTTTTGCCGTTTGTTCTTAACGACACCGCTTGTAATTGCTACTTCAGTGAATGAAAAGAAAGAGGTGAACGAGAACGCGAGAATTTGAAAACGAATGAAAAAAGAAAAAAAAACGACTGCGAGACGAAAATCGTTGACTCGAGGAGGTACGGTTATTGAGAGGATCCGTGACTTCGATGCACACGTCCTCGAAAATCCGATGATTTTTGGCAGAAGCTTCATTTCGTTTGAACAACGAGCTTTAAATGTTCGAAGTGTTACCGATTTCGTCTCAAACGATGGATTACTATAAATAATAAGCGTATTTTGAATCGTGAACCTTTTTGAATCGAGTGAATTAGCGCGTTGCCGTTTAACAAACGATCTGAATTACGGTGCGAAGGATAGAAGGTTTTTCCGATGCTCGTACGGAACTGCTGCAGCCTCCATGCACATATACGCGACGCGAGCTTATTCCAGCTCGATTTTATACACACCGCGTTGCTCAAACGAAATTAAGCATCAAGCGACCTTCAGCGAGCTTAGGAAACGTGGAAGGAACCCAAAAAAGAGGAAATTCTGACGCAACGAAAGTTCGGTCCGAAATTAATAGCCGTATCTCTTCCTCGACGTAAATGTACGGAGTAATGCTTCCACAAGGTACCGTGCGCGTCTTTCTAGATAGCACGTTAAAAAAAAAAAAAGAAAACTTCGTATACGCACGAGAGAAAAGAGAGGAAATCAATCGTTACGTGATTCGAGATATTTTGTACATGATTCGATGAAACTTCCGGTTAATTTTCTTTATTTTTGTTTCTGTTCTTTTTAGAAATATTTATTGAACGATTTTTCAATCAACACACACGGGCGCTGTCGTCATTCGATTATATATCCCGTTTTTTTTTTGTATAGCTTTTTTTTGTTACGTACCTGATCGCCGGGCACTACCGCGACGACGAGATTTTAATAGTCGAGCGAAAAAAGACGCATGAAACGAAATAGCGAAACAAAAAGAAAGATGCGAACGAACGATTTGTATTTAATCGCCGAGTACGAAGTTGCGAAGAGGAAACGAACGTCCCGTTGCATCGATTGGGGTAGAATATCGATAAGTCGAATTTCCATAACTGGATATCCATAAGTACGAATATCCATAAGTGAATATCCATAAGTCGAATATCCATAAGTAGGAATATCGATAAGTGAGTATAAAGTAGAAATGAGTGCCAGAAATGGCGGGTGGAGGAAAAGGGAGTATAAAGAAAACCCAAATAAACCCAAACAACCAAACTCACTTATCTCTATCTCCCGCCATTCCTGGCACTCATTTCTACTCTATACTCACTTATGGATATTCGACTTATGGATATTCGACTTCTGGATATTCATACTTATAGATATTCGCACTTATGGATATTTGACTTACGGATATTCGACGACTGTTGCATCGTCACGACACAATTTTTCTCTCATTTTTTTTCCGCTCCCCTCGAGCGCACGATCGAATCGTGTCGGATCGATCGATAAGAGAGTTACGAAAATAACGGTACGAACGCAAGTAAAGAGTAGCACGGACTGAAACAATAAGAACTAACGGTAATACCATGTAAATAAACAAGTCACGCGCATAGTCCAATACAAATTTTGAAAAAAAAAAAAAAAAACGAAGGAATAAAAATGCGAACGAAATGAGAAAGAAGGAAGTGTTCGATTGCTCGCAGCACGCGTAATGTTAGAACCACGGATGACACAACTTTGTTCGCGTTATCTTTTCTGTGAAACCTCCGGAGTACGAAAACAAAAGAGACGTGAAGAATTTAAGGGGGAAAAAAAACACGAAGAATAATCACTATCGATGTTTAAACACGAAACACGGCCGCGTTCCTGCATTGCGTAATTTTCGAAAAAAAAAAAAAAATTGAGATAAAAAATGTGCTATCGCGATCGAGAGCTTTGCGCCGGAGTCCATGGCTTTTCGCGAGAGAGGGAGGGATGGAAAGAGATATAGGGAGGCGGAGAAAGAAACGCGAAGAGAGCGAGAAGAGTTTTGGAAAAAATCATTCATCGCATCTGTAGTACATCGAAGAAAGAAAGCGTACAATGATAAGTTCATCTTGCATTAACGCCTCGGAAAAGCGCGAATTTATTAGCCGTCACGTCGGCGCGTATACCGTAACTTAATGCTTGCGGTAAAAAAGAAAACAAAAAAACGGGAGAAGCGAAAGAAGTAACGAGAATTAAAGAAGAATAATTTGTATATTTTTATACAAGTCGATAAAACTACGTCGATAATTATGATCTGCCGACACAAGTGATCGCAATGACACGTAAAATATCTTAGGGAATTCGTACGATCGCGCAATCATCATCAAGATATTCTCGTCATACCGTGGCATTTATCTTTGAATATTCATTTGAATGGAAATAATCATGCGGCAACAAACACACAGACACACGTACACTTGCGGTAGGAACAAAAAAAGAGGCAAACTGAAACGCAAGGTGCAATCCACCTTGCCTTTTTGCCTCGTGGAGTTGATGTTTTAAATTATTCCGCTGATTACGATGTACCGAGAGAAGAAGAAGAAGAAAAAAGTGCAAGCAAGCTGTTCGATGCGTTTTAAACTTTCGACAAAGGGAAAAATCGCTGACGCAGCGTTCGCAAAAGTTTCTGTCCTGAAAGATTTGTCCGTCACGAAGTTTCGGCACATGCTGTATATAATTTTATTACGAAAAAAAAAAAAAAAAAAACAAACCGAACGGCAAAAATCAGTAAGCTCTATAAACGAAAAAACGCGGAATGAGAAAATGACACGAATAAAGGATACAAAAATAATAA
The DNA here is from genome assembly GCA_964007375.1 of Ophion obscuratus. NCBI lineage: Eukaryota > Metazoa > Arthropoda > Insecta > Hymenoptera > Ichneumonidae > Ophion > Ophion obscuratus. The sequence goes on from OZ023319.1 coordinate 5,461,864, forward strand.
AGAATGAAACAACTAGATGTGTATGATTTCGAGGGAAATTTTTCGTCGGGTCGTTTAATTCTGTACCCAAAAATCTGTTAGGACCGTATACGAGCGATATTATTATTTTATTTTCTTCCCTCACGACGCGGATACGCGAGGCGAAATTATTTTTCACGAGAAGAAACGGAAGCGCGAAACTTTAACGACATGCAATATTTGTGTCGCAGACTGAACGAAAAAAAAGAAGAAGAAGAAAATGGACTTTTTACAAATAAAACACCGGATAGCTAGAAATATCAAATTGTAATTTTCACCGAAAATAGCCGAATTGCTGCCCTTCGCGATATGTACAAGTGCGTGTTCAAACTGTGAACGATCGATCACTTTGCAATCGCGAAACGAGAATATAGAAATATTAACGCGAAATTTTCGGAGTCGAGTGGAGTTTTACTTCTTCGTGACGATTTTTGGGTACGGAATAAGTGTTTGGCAAATACGTCGGAGCATTCTTTCTCGCGACACAATATCCATTTTTCACGAATCGAGCAATCTACTCGTTTGCAATTAGCTGGGCAATTTGGTTCATCCTATTGCCATTGAAGCGAGTGTGAAAAAAGGCAAATGGAAAGAAAACACAATGCCACGAGAGGACGAAGCTAAAATTTAGGAAAATTGAAATATTTTTGCTTTCAGTCGAAGAGATTATTTATGACAAGAAAATTGATTCTATCAGGTTGAACATGGGACTTAAATAAAATTTATACGATTCGAAGACACTCGTTTGAACGAAAATATGACGAGAAAAAATATTACACTCGAATAGAAGTTGGCCTAGCAGACGTGATTTTCAGTCAAACATTGTCTCAGTGTGGATCGTTAAAAAAAAACAACTAAAATAAAACAGTAATAGTTTGTTCATAAATTTCCTCGACCAGACGGAAAGAAAGCAGAAATTCTTCAAACGTCAATCTACAGTGGGTAAAAAAAGTATTTGTACACGTCGTCTTTTTCAAATTATCCTTCGAGAAAAGTAAAATGCTTTGTTAAGTTTCTGTGTTCGATAGCTTACCCTAAATATAATGTCTGGTAACGAAAATTTTAGGAAAACACGAACAAAAGAATAAAGCCAAATTAACAAAATTTCGTGTGAGATTTGTAAATACGTTTTTTTTTACCCACTGTACATTTCGTATATACTTTAAGGCGAATATGGTTCCTTGGTACACGATCGTATCGAATACCACCTAAATTCTTTGTTTTTTTTTCTCAATTTTTCTCTATCTGCAATGCGGAGCATGGCGACTCGTAATTTTTTTTTTTTCGAAATTCCTCCTCGTGTTCGTCATGCCGTGAAAATGATTATCACACGATTGGATAATCGCCACCTCAACATTTGTCGCAGAATGCAAGTGTATTGAAAGCAATTAGCAATTAGCAAAAACAACAACAAAAATGTATACATTTGTAATAGTCTAAATGCTGGCCGAGACACGAAACAAACAAAAAACCAACAAACAAGCAAAAACGATTTCTCATCAGCCCCCGATTCACCGAATGTACATATTTTCGTTAATACCATTATTTTTAATGGCCCCCTTTCCGCCCGCCCTCCGACACCGCGGAAAATTGTCGTATTCCGTAAACATTAATTTCCGGCATGAATTTGGGCGAGATTGAATCTCGAACTGTTTCGCGACGAAGTACATTTTACAAATTTTCCCGCGTATCTTCGTATCAACGAAAGAAAAACACAATTAAACAAGGAAGAAAGAGGAAGAAAAAAGAAACCAAGACTAAGTAGCTGGTATGAATTTTTCATTTGAATGTCAGCGCGAGATCGTGGAGATTCGATTCGACCCACATTTCCGCTCCGAGGTAACACGTCACGCTGTATCGTCGCTGAAAGTACGTTCTTTTTTTTCGAACTAGAAGACAAATTTATATTTTACCGCTGTCACAATGGAGTTTCGAAAGCCTGTCGTGTGTATTGGGTCGGCGAGGCTCATACGATTTCCTGTACATAAATGCTATCACTATTCTCCGTGTAATTGAAACTAGACCGTCTCTGAAGGGAGGAAATGTCTTTTGGAAAAATCTTACGAGCCGGTTCAATATGGTGTGTCAAACATACACGGAAGTGCGTTTTTACGAGAAAAATTAATAGAGAGAGAGAAAGAGAGAGAGAGAGAGAGAGAGAAAACAAATTAAAAGCGAGAGTTCCCGTTTCGCCCCCTTGCTAGAGATAAACACCCTCGATAATGTATCATTTTCTTCGGAAGAAAACAACAAGATTACCGTTTTATAAACGTGCAGCGGCCAGAGAGTGAAATAACATAAGTTTCCTAACGTCATCTGTAAAACATTGTGTTCAGAAAAAAAAAATATATATATACTATAATACGACTGATATGTTCCGACCGGGGACTAGTATGCGACGTTCGAGAATTAGTGAGAATGAAGAAAGCGTGAATAATAATGAAAAAAAAGAAGAAAAATAATTAGAAAGTAAAAATTAAACTAAAAAATGCGAGAGAGAGGGAGAGAGAACCAGCACCGCGTCTCGATTGTCGAATGCTCGCCACCGTGTTTAGGGCGAAAATTATGAAGAATGAATGCAGAAACTGAATTAAGATGAAGAAAAAAAAAACCGACTTATTAACACGAAAAGACGTAAAACTCCATACAAGATGAAGATATAAGATTGTATCTAACCTGTATACATTGACATATTATTATTATTATTATTATTATTATTATTATATAATATTGTAATTAAGAATTTGAAACGATATTACATAAGATTAATAATAAACAAACGCATCTTCACCTTTTGTTGCATAGCTTTCTATTACGATGATTTTTTTTAGATCTATAATTCCCAAAAGTTGTTCGACCTGACGATCTTGTAAATTTAATTGTAATCAACGTTGAGGGGGTAGGCTACTGTGACGACCCAAAAATCAGGGTTATTTGAAAATATTTGTTTTTAAGGAATAAGTGAGATGATTGAAAAATCGTTTGCACATTGATTTGTATGTACGTTAAAGTTGTGTACCGAATTAAATGAAAAATATTAATAATTAACCCTTCGTGGTCATCGTGGGTAAAATCAACTCGTCGATCAACTTTGGGCCCAAATACACAATCGTTTTCGGCTTTGAATGGGACTTGTGTCGCCATCTATCTGAAGATTGGAGTATCCTCTATACGTACCCAGGTTGCATGAACGTCCAATTGACGCCGATGAGATGCCGTTTTCAGGTTATCTTCAAGGCGGAATGACACCTCATCGCGGTCGGTATGGTAGAACAATTATAGATACCCAAAAACAGGAAGACTAGAGGTAAGGAGTACGAACGCCTGTGGCGAGCCCGATCCAAAAGCGTCCGTGAAACTGTGGATTTTAGTAGTTAGTGTTTTCACGGCGTGCGTCGCTAGTGCATGACCGCACCGAAGTGAACTAAGCGATAAAAACACAACCGACGTCATGTGTCATCGATGATTCCCGCTCGTCGTTCGTGTTGACATAAAGCGTGTTCGGGCTAACCAATTTTGTGAATTGTGTTAGATGTAAAAAAAATAATTGTCTCGGTATAAAATATATTTAGTGATCTGCGGCGAAAACAATCAATCGTAGGTAAGGAAAATAGTACTTATATTCATCAAAAGAATGTTTTCGTTTTATCGTACCATTATCGTACCGAGTGAAATAAAAATGATCACAAACGCGAGATATGGAGCAAGTGTCCCGTCGATGAGACAAAACGTGCAAAATATAGATTTTTTTCCCTATATTGCACGTTTTGTTTCATGGCTCGAAAATAAACAGAATGCTTATTTTCGAGGCGTGAAAATGGGAAGTGAGTGAGTGAGTGGGCGAAATATCAATTTCCCATTCTCATAGAAAGTCAATTTAAATAAATGGTTGTAATATTGTTTAAATTGTTGCTTTCAGTGCCCGAACGCGAGACAAACTTTGAGTGCAGCGATCGATCGAGAACTGCCGTTAACATCAACACTCTCCATCAAGTTCTCGAAAAAGTTTCGGATATGAAAAATTTAGAGTACGTGGGATGCCAAGCACACAATGAAGAGCTCACGAAGAGAGTGATAAACTATTATCTCGTCATGGGAGGATATTTTCTAGCGCGATTGGTCAACAAAAATAATCACGCAAGGAAAATTAACACGAAAGACAATAGCAAAAAATCAAAGCTGTAAGATCGATATATCTGTACAGCATGCCATGATGTGCAAATATGATGTGTGATAATTTGTAAATCTTTTGTTTGAATTCAAAATTCTCATAAATTTTCTTGTGTCTATGTTTTTACTGCTTCCGCAACGAAAAAAAACATTGATTTAATATCTGTATTTCGTTATTATTCTTTATCTGTACAGCGTATCGTAATGTGTAAATATGAGATGTGATAATTTGAAAATTTTTTGTCTGGATAAAAATTTCTTATGAATTTTCTTGTGTCTACAAATAAATTTTGTTCGTTACGGTTTTTGCGAGGAAAAAAAACTGAATTTATTTCTGTTTGTCGTTATTATTCTTTATCTGTACAGCGTGTCACAATGTGTAAATATGGTGATAATCTGTAAATTTTTTGTCTGGATGCAATTTTCTTATGAATTTCCTTGTGTCTATAAATAAATTTTGTTTGTTACTGCTTCCGCAACAAAAAAACTGACTTAATTTCTGTATTTCGGTATTCTCCAAAACAATCTATATATAAGAATTCTGTCTATCTATATAGAAATTGCCTTCACCATCTGGTTGAACAACTAATTTGATGAAATGATCGCTCCATATGAAGTGGCTAAGGGTGCTTTTTGCATATCGCACGGCATTGCCTTTACAATTCATTTGATCAAATTATCGCTCCATATGAGGGAGCGTATCTTATGGCACTGGTTTGTTGCTGACTTTACTTCGGTGCGGTAGGAGAGCAGCGCCGCCCTTCTCGTCCTCACTTTTGCGGACGTTTCGACGACACGGCGTTCGTACTCCTTACCTCTAGTCGTCCTGCCCAAAAATCTCAGAAACGGTTCTTCAGATCCCGTCGAAACTTTGCCAAACGACGTCAAATAGATAGACGAACAGCTGTCTGTCCCTCAAATTTTCGGAATTTGAGAAAAAAACGTAGATTGGCTTATCATAAGCCAATCTACGTTTTGGCTTATCCGTTTAATGTTGTCGAGAAGTTGTCTTTTTATATCTTTTGGCAGTGAAAACGGATGTCTTAAAGGTATCACAAGCTGTTATCCAATTTATGACTATTTTCAGGAATCAAAAAGTTATCTGTTTGTTACTTTCTATTGTATCTAATTAAACGTTGTCCGACGGATATCCTAAAGAATAATCACATAAGATGTCTTCGTCATTATATCTTTCGGACATCGGTAATATGCTGTCTTTTTGACGTATTTAGAATTGGCGGGGGATAGCGAAAAGGCATCCAATTATTGTCCGAAAGACGACACTTAACGGATGACTGTTATTTCGCAGCGTTTTCTTTCGAAAACGCTGCGAAAAAAATTCACATTTAAGCGTAAAAACACGGTAAAAAAATGTATCACGGTGAATCGCGTAGAAACTCGTGGTATATGGTCGCAAATAAAGGTTGTTTCGCCAACCGCGCCACAAAAACAGACGTAAACACTTGGTACTATTCACGGGAATGCACTTCCCCTCGCTAGTGGCGACCCCAGTGAATCGAAAAGTGGAGCCGATAAGCGTGCCTACCCCCACCCACGGTCTTACATACAGGTCTTGCAACGAAGCTAAATTTTCGTGGTGGGGGTAGGCACACTTATCGGTCTCACATTTCGATTCACCAGGCGCCGCTACGCGTCGCTACTAGCAAGGGGAAGTAGTTTCCTCCTTACCTCTTATCGGCGAATGGGCCCAAGGTGTTTACGTATGTTTTTGTGGCGCGATTGTCGAAATAACCTTTATTTGTCACCATATACCAGAAGGTTCTACGCGATTTACCGTGATCCATTTTTTATCGTGTTTTTACGCATAAATATGAATTTTTTTGCTAGTGTTTGCGAAAAAATACGAAATGGCTAAGGGTTGCGCGGTTCGCAATTGTAAAACGGGGAACAAAAATTGTCAGCAGAAATGCTCTGTGTTTCGCGTGCCCAGAAACGTCGAACGATACCAAAAATGGCTCGATGCTATTCCGGGACTGAAAGAGTCACAGTACGTGTGCGAAAAACATTTCGAAGAACGATGTATTGTGAGACATGAAGAAAAAAGGATGTAAATGGTCGTAATATGTGCTGCTATGAATTAATGTATTCAAAAAGTTTTCAGTTTTTTTTAGATGAAAGTAGTCATCTTTTTTTTAATCAATACATTTTTTTATTGTTTTCGTATATTATGCAGTTTACACGACAGTACGGTAAATTTAGTTAGGGCAAACGGCGCATGCGTTGCGTAGTTCAGGAGGAAAAAGGACAGAAGAACTATTTCTCTCTTCGTCGCACCTCTACTTCCCCTTGCCGTCACGCACCGAGCGGCAGAAATCGGAATAAAAAACAGAACCGCTAAGGGTGCCTAACCCCACTACTGCCGTTGTCAGACCTGTATGTAAGACCGTGGTTCCGAGGGACGGGGCGAGCTCCCTCTTGCCGGCGATATCGGGACGGCCCCGAAAGAGGGAGTTACGGGCACTTCCGGTGTGGGGACCCGCCCGTGTTATCACTACATCGCGGGAAATGAAAACAATCGAGCATTTCTACCTTTCTCAAGCTCTGTTCGACTTAACAGGCTACATCTACCTACGTGGGTAAAAAGATTGCATCTTCCAAAAATATTTGCATTAGATAGTGTCACCTTTTCGCTATACTCCCTGAAAACTTCAGTGAAATATTCCTAAAGTTGAATAAACTACAGCTTCTAACAATCGGCCGGGCGAACGGTGCCCAGGTAGCAATTTGAAAATAGTTGTCTATTAGTTGTCCAAATGGGTACCAAATGTCCGCTTGAAAGTTACCTATAAGTTATCATGTGTCCAACAGTTATCTTTTTGGATGGTTGTTGACTTTAAGATAACTTCCGGGCGGACATTTGGCACCCTTTTAGTCGACTTTTGGACAACTTTTTGAAAATTGCTACCTGGGTGGCAGCACCATACTTCAAACTTTAAACGCGTCTTTCTTGAAACACTGTTTTCAAAGTCGGTGGACATGATATCTCGAGAACCACTTGATGGATTGTTTGTAAGTTTACAGGGCGTACGATGAGAAATGTTTAAAGGTCATTGACAATCCCACTTTTTCCAAATCAATCTTCATTTTGCAATAGTTACGTAAAAATGACGACTTCCTTTCATAGATTTTGTATGCACGCGTTTCAATTCGTCACCACGTTGTTGAAAAAACGATTTAAAAAAATCGACGATCGTCAACGACTCATATTTATTGCTACCTTCAATAATTTTTTTGGTTTTTAGATTTCAAATGGACCGTTTAAGCTGGAAAGTGTCCACCGTCAACCGTTGCGAAACATTTTTTATTATCTGCCAGCGGCCATGTTTTTGATGTTTTTCTTTATTTTTATGTAATTTTTTCTAAAAGCTCTCAATATACGTATTTTTGTGTTGAAAAAAATGCGTTTCTTTTTTACCGTGTTTCTCAGAAAAAAATCGGAATTTGGCCATTTTTTCGGGCCTCCATGTAGATATAGCCCCTTAAGGTTATGGGGCCAGGTCAAAATGCTACCAGCGAGTTGAATTTTCTTTCTGGAAGTATAGGACCCTGTTGTTGATCATCCTGTGCAGTTTGGGTACGATCTACGGTACTGTTTTTTATTTTTAAAATCGGAAACTCGACGTTTTTCGTGGGCTGATCACATTAAGGGGGTATCCCTCTTTAGAAATGTAAAGAAATTGTTTCTTGCATATTGTTATAGTGTGAACTTTCAAGACCAACCGGACCCTGAAATTCTAAAAATTGACGAAGTTACACCTATTTTAGTGGAACAATGTGCATCGGGTTTCTCGCGATCCGTCGAGTTTGAATGCGATTATCTCGAAACTACATAGATATGTAGTTTCGAGATAATCGCATTCAAACTCGACGGATCAAGATTGACACGGCGGGATTGATATCTTGAGTACACATTCATACTATTGACTTGAATTTGCACAATTAACGTACAAACAGTAGTCATTTTCGGTTAACGGTCGCATTTTTTAATTGGATGAACCATTTGTTAACAACAATGACTCCAGCATGCTGTTTTTCAAGAGAAAAATGAGGTTTTCTCTGAAGAAGCTGCCATTTTTCGTATTATTCGAAATTTCGAAAAGTGGATCGTGAACGAATTTTTTTTTGCCTGATAAAGATCCCGCTGTTTCGGACCTTGTTGCTGGAGGACTGCAACGCCAATTGCAAAACCACGAACACTTAAAGATTTTCTTCCGAAAAAATTACATCGTAACCACGAATACGTGTACAACATGCTGGGGAAAAAAATAATTCATTCCAACTAATGTGTTACTAGAAAAATGTATCATTCCGACCCTTCAAATTAGGCTTTCAGAGAGGGATAAGCCGTTAAGAGGTTAGGCCACAGTAACGGGTATAGAATCATGTGCGAATTTAACCATTATTTTTGTATGAAAAAGTGATTCACTTATAAAATCTATTACACATCTATTTAGTATGAATATCAACCTGGTAGAAATTTTTTTTTTCGATGTACAAAATGGCCGACTACTCGAAACTTCACGAAACAGCCTTTTTTCCAATTGGCGTGACGAATAACTTCAACAATTTTCACTCGATTTACTTCAAATTTAAAAGTTATCTTCCTAATTGCATTTCGCAGAGAAGTACGTACGGAATTTCTGATTAATCGAAAACTTTTCATTTAATGAGTAGTTTATGAGCAGTTATAACGAAATTTTTCACTGAATATTCATTTCTTAAGACGGAATGACACCTCATCGCGGTCGGTACGGTAGAACAATTATAGATGCCCAAAAGTCTCTGAAACGGCTCTTCAGATCCCGTCGAAACTTTGCCAAACGACGTCAAATAGATAGACGAACAGCTGTCTGCCCCTCAAATTTTCTGAATTTGAGAAAAAAATGTAGATTGACTTATCATAAGCCAATCGAGTTTTTTTCTCAAATTCAGAAAATTTGAGGGGCAGACAGCTGTTTGTCTATCTATTTGACGTCGTTTGGCAAAGTTTCGACAGGATTTGAAGAGCCGTTTCAGAGATTTTTGGGAATCTATAATTGTTCTACCATACCGACCGCGATGAGGTGTCATTCCGTCTTAAGCTCAAATACCCACAGCTTTGGAATAAAATAATATTTTTTTAATTCCGTGCGTACTTCTCTAGGTATTCTAATGTAGATTGACGAGAATTTTTGTTTTTTTATTCTAGGTCAAAACTTGTGGATGCTAAATGTCACGCCGCGGAGCGCCTAAAAAAAGATTAAAAAATATTAGTTGTCGGCCATCTTGTACATCGAAAAAACTATATATATTTGCTACCAGCTTGATATTCATACTAAATAGATGTGTAATTAATTTGATGAGTGAATCACTTTTTCATACGAAAAAAATTGTTAAATTCGCACATGATTTTATACCCGTTACTGTGGCCTAACCACTTAAGCTATAGAAACCTCCCGATAATTTTTCAGTACATTATGTATGCGTGCTAAAAATACTACCATGGAGCTAAAAAAGTACTGAAAAATGATGAATGTTTTCAATCGCGAATTATACTTGGTCAGGATAATTAACGAGGAACATTATTTGATCTCATTCTCTTAATTAGCAATACTTAATATTAATTTGCGATCTATGTCCATTAGACTGATTCAAAAAAAAAAAATTTTCTGGATTCTCGTGCTATTGTTGGGCACTGATAAAACAAAATTTCTCTAAAAAGATGGGCGCGGTCACTCAATTTTTAGAGGTGGCTATCTCGACTTTTTTGTATTTGAATTTTTTTTAACGAACGTATTGCATTTAAACATAGTCATGGCTTCGGATTACGGATAAAAACCGGAAAAGTTTTGAGTTTGTTCTTTTACAAACATAACAGAGAAAAACTGACCATACGTCGAAGTGCACACGAAACGATGAAAGAAATTTTCGAACAATGGAAATGTGCTGAAATTCCAACGCGTCGATTGAATAACGCAATCTTGAAATCAATAAAACTCCATCTAGTCTGGAAACAACTTTTAAAAAATCGAGTTAAAAAGAATTTGCCGTCACAAATATCGAAGGAGCGTAAATTTAAGAGAGATTTGGACAAACTGTTCAACGTTGCACATTTTCTTTCTGCCCAAAATGTTAACGAACTTGAGAATGGCTGGGAAGAAATGTAAATGAGTTTGAAGATAATATAAGCGTAGCATTTTGAAAATGTAAATATACGATTTATGAATAAAAGCTTATAATTTAATTTTTCGTAAAAAGTGCAAAATGTTAATGCGTATAAATAAATCTACATGAATAACGAGAGTAGTATAGACGCCATTATTGATCTACCTGGATTTGAATTGTGAATATTGCACCCTTTACAAATTGTTAGAGTTTATTTTTGTTACGAAAAAGCTGCTGGATGTGATTTTTATCCGTAATCCGAAGCCATGACTATGCTTAAATGCAATACGTTCGTTAAAAAAATTCAAATACAAAAAAGTCGAGATAGCCACCTCTAAAAATTGAGTGACCGCGCCCATCTTTTTAGAGAAATTTTATTTTATCAGTGCCCAACAATAGCACGAGAATCCAGAAGGAAATTTTTTTTTTGAATCAGTCTAATGTCCATAGATGATAGGTTTCTAGACATTTCTAGGAAAATAGATAATACAGCGGAATGTTTTTCAAGCATAAAATCGTTTTTTAGAATACCGGAAAATTATTAATGTTTTTGATTTCTTTCACATTATAGATAGCTTCAGTAGACACTTCCTTTCCAGCCAACGAATTTTTTACTCGGATCAATATTCATTGTTGACAGCGTCTAGGGTCAATTTTGGGGTTATGAGTGGGGCGCGTATGTCTCTAACGTCGCGACACTTGTGTCAACCTGAGCATTGGCATACACCACGATTGACGTCGTTGCCAATTCGCCTCCCGTTAATTAGGCGAGGAAAAATTATAGACAATTATACGGAGCAAAGAAAACATGTCGCGTAATCATCGAATATTCAAAAATGCGTATTTTTATAAGTAAATGTAAAAAAGTACTTTAAAAACGTACGTTTAATATGACGATTATTTTATAACTGTTGGTACCAGTCAATCGGTCCCGTACAGTACTCGTACTGCACCCCCGGCTAGAGCCCATAACAACTTTAACCTCAAAATGGAATTGCGTTTTCAGCTTGCCTTGTCGTGCTCGTGCTTAACCTGGGATCGTACGCAGTTATTGACTTTTTCTATCAATATCATTTATAGATGAATCAGATGAATTTGAAGGTCGAAACAACATCACATTGTCGCAGCCCAGAGAGTTGGTCGATTCCAATGTAGACAAAGCCTTGCTCATTGTGTGATGGTAATTTTTGAGTTTGTGGACAACCGAGCCATGATACATTTCTTATGTTATTGGAGAAAAGTTGACAATACCGTAAAAATACTGATTAATAATATAATTAATTTACCTTCCGATGTGTTTTCTAAATTCTATCAAAACGGTATTTCGTAGAGTTGCAACGCAATCACAAAACCGCGCAGGCCACTGTCAAAGATGTATATTTACCAGCGCACCTAGCGGCGAAAAAATGAACGTAGACAATGCTCGCGATTGGCTGAGATGATCTAACGAACGTTCCGCTTGCACCTTTCTCTCGCCGCGTGGGGTCTCTGAAGACAGTTTCCATTGTCACAATTGTCCGGGGAGATTAGCGAGGGACATTGAACAAATAAAACAAGACGACGCAAATTCCCATATAGTGTATAACGTAATTGTTTTCTCTTTCGCAAAGCGCAGGCTTACAACCTCGGATTTTGCTTGTACTGTATAATATGTATCAATTCTTTCTCGATAATACTTGGCAACTTGGTGCTGAGGTTACTAGCAAACGGTCGAAAACATTTTTTCGCACTGTTACGATCCCTCAATCCGAGGACCAAACGCAATGGATTCTGTTCTCTGTTGATGGTGCACGTGAAATCAATTTTGGTCGGTTTGACTCCGTCTTCCTTCTGTTTCTTCAACAGTTCGTCGGAAATCATAGCTTCCTTGTCAATACGGCTGAGGGTTGGATCGATGCAAAAACTTTTGGCTTTGCGTCCGGCTATGACGCTATGAATGGCGCTACACTCGAGTACAATTTTCTCGTTGTCCTTGGTATGTACGTCCGAGGTCTCGGCGACCTTTTGTTGCTTCGCTTCGCGATCGTGATTCAACTTTTGTACCTCCATTTTGAAGACCCTCCTGAGAGCGTCCTCGACGAGATTCTGCGTCAGTGCGTGCCAATGATTCTCGGCGAAGGCTTTCTTGTCCTCGATGTCGTCCCGGGTCGCGAAATCGTTGGGCAAACCGGCGCACGTCGTCGTACGAGCGTATATAGTGATTTGTTGAAAGGCTTGATTCTCCAATGGCGCGGGTAGAGTCGTGAACAAGTTCAATAAAAATGCTTTGTCTTTTTGCTTCAAAGCGGCATCGCAAACCTCAACGCCAACAGCGCAAAACTTTTGAAACGTCTCGAGAGCTTTGGCCGCAACACCGCAGGTTATGTTGTTGTCGAGCTCGATCGGATCTTGCAGGCAGATCGGACGATCGAGACCCAAATAATTAACGTCGCCACCCTTCTCGGTGCATACTTTTGCGAAATCCGCACGCGAATGAGCGCAACCATCCAACGGACTTATCATCGTCTTGTCGAAGGGAAATTGCACGTAAAACTTGAAGAATCCAGCTAGCAACTCGGCAATACTGGACTCGTTGTTCGACGTTGGAAATTTGGCTTCGCGGTCGAAGTTTACTTGCCAGTTCCAGTTGTACACGGGTTCGCAGTTCTTTTGCAAATCTATGATTTTCGGTAACATGTTCGTTTCTGGCTGTTGCAGATAAAATATAATCAGCATCACCATCGCGTAATTCGTGAATTTACCACAACCTGAGAGCTCGAATGTTTTGGCCCAAAATTTAATGATTATCATTAAGGGCTTGAGTCGTGCGTCGAGCCGCAACAGTTGCTTTATCATCTGACTGTTTATCACGCCCAAGCCGTTCTTGAACGATATGTCGCAGTTCGTGGCCGTAGGAGCGTGACAAAATTTGATTATCGGCGTTTTCGCCTTTGGTATCGGTACTATACTCTCGAAAATTGTTTTCCTCTTGTACATGGAAAACTTGACTTCTTTAAATATCGTTCTTGGTGTCCAACCATTTTTCTTCTCGTTGTCCTCGTGGACCTGCTCACCGATGTCAAGATAAACGTCAATGTCGCTACCCTTGAAGCACAGTCCGGTTATCGACGAGCCGAAGCGCAGTATCTCGCAATTCGGAAATGCAGGCTTCAGTGCCTCGAGCAAACTCGAATGAATGGCTTGCCAATTCTTACTGACTTCTTCCTCGCTCATTTGGACCGTTTGCAAAAATTTCGATATTTCGCCTTCCAACGTACTTTCGGCCTGCAACTCGGTCTTCAAATCTGCGAAAACTAAGTCATTCGCGGCTTTTTCCGCATTATCTTGCGCCGACTTCGCGTTCGTCACACCTGTAATGACCAAGAGTGAAGGGTTTTACAAATATTACTCGACAGTAAGGATTTATAGGACATACAATAGTAAACTAAAGTAGCCGAACTTTCGAACTCTCAAATACAAGTTCTACACGTTAAAAAGGCTACATCTACCAAAGTAGGTCAAAAAGGGCATTTTTCGAAAATATTTTTATTCAATAGTATCACCTTTTAGCTATATTTCCTGAAAATTTCATTGAAATATTCCTTTGAAATTGAATGAGCCTTTAACAGTCGGCTGAGCGAGCGGTAGCATCACCATACTTCAAACTTTAAGGCACAAATTGCAAAAAATGCGTGCGTGTTGTATGGATCCGGTATAGCAGACTAATGGTGAGTGAATATTTTTTTGTGTAAATCGTACTTGAACTTTTAAGCGCGTTTTTCTCAAAACTGTATTTTTCAAATTGGCTTCCATGATATCTCAAAAATTATTAAACGGATTTCGCTCAAATTTGTATGGTATCTACAGCGCATCAACAGTTCTCACCCGATCGAGAATATTTCTGATATCTGCCATAGTATTTTTTGTTAAGCTGGCAGAGTCGGACTAAAATGACAAAAGTTGGAACTTACTTTTAAAACCGTGCCAAAAATTCAATTTTCGATATTTTGACCTTACTCTAGTTCCGGCGATGACCTCAGGTCTGAGAATTTAAATGCCATTTGATTTTTTTATTTCGGATGAGCAAAACCTCCGGAATCATGGCAGCTGATAGCCAACTTTTTTTTACACATGAGTAACTTCCGAACGGTGTAAAGTCGATGCGACTCGTTATTTTTGTTTGATTAAATTCTGACGAACTTTAAAAATGTTAATAAACGTATGGTGAAAATGCAAAGATAGTATGTTTTAATGTTTCATAAAAAAAAGTCCCAAAAAAGCGAAAAAAAATAGCTGTCACATGGGATGACCCCGTTAAACAGGTTTTTCTTGAAACATTGTTTTCAAAGTCGGTGAACATATCTCGAAAACCACTTGACCGATGGTTTCCAAATTTACAGCAGATACGATGAGAAACAATTAAAGGTCGTTGACGATCTCTCTTTTTTTAAATCCATATTCACTTTTTTTAAATCGACATTCATTTTTGAATAGTTACGTGAAAACAATGACTCTTTTGATAGATTTTACATGCTCAAACTTCAATTCGTCGCCGCGGTGTGAAAAAAAATTATTTAAAAAATGGACGATCGTCAACAACTCGTATTTATTGTTAACTTGAATAACCCGTTTGGTTTTTAGATTGCAGATTGACCGTTTAAGCTGGGGTGTCCACTGCTAAATGTCGCGAAAAAGTTCATCATTTGCCGGCCGCCATGTTTTCTTTGTTTTTCTGTATTTTTTGGTGATTTTTCTAAAGGCTTTCAATATACGCCCCTTTGTGTTAAAAAAAATCCGTTTCTTCTTCACTAACCGTTTCCCAGATTAAAAATCGGTATTTGGCCATTTTATTTCGGGCCTCTAGGTAGATGTAGCCCCTTAAGTAAAATCGGTAGCGTCGTTATGTGAGTAAGCCTCACATTTCCAGTCAAAATGCTTTCTTTTAATGATTGTTTCACCCGTATAGGTCGATATTTCACTTTATTAGGGCGAAACTCTAGAGCATGGGTAGTCAATTGGCGGCCGGCAGAGCTACGTCAAATGAACATAAATGTTAACTTTTATTGTACATATCTTCATATCAAGGCAGCTTTCAACCAATTTTAAGGTGTTTAGAGCCGGATTTGATTCCAAATATTTCGAGAGCTAATCATCGTGTGCTTGAAAAACACGAAAAATATTTAAAAAATGACGTAGTGTGGAGAAGTCCAGTTTTGTTCGCCACTTCCTTAACCCTTTACCTGCCATTGTAGCAAATTTGCCACGTTCATTTTGACCCTGTCGGTAAAAGCGTAAGGACGCTATAGAGGACAAGCTACTTCACAGTTCCATCAATCTATGCTGATGCAGCTACAAATGCCGGGACAGCTTGAAATTCAAACGTAAACATATGATATATGTTAATATGGCAAAAATGTTTTCGTGAAAATTTACGTCGCTTGCCCCAGCATTTTTCGTCCAAAAAAGTAAGTAAATGGATATTCTTGACATTTTTTTTGATAGAATTGTGTAAAGGAAGCTTAACTGGACGAACTAGGCTTGGAAGATTTTTTTATTGAATTAGAATAGTTCGAACCGAGCGGGTAGTAGCAAATTTGCTACAGTCCGAAAATACTACTTCCCAGGCCCTTATCGATAAAACTATGGTTGGGCATTCATAATTAACCCTCTTTTAGCTATACTACCAGAGGAAATGATTTTGAGCCATCCAGAAATAGGCGTGGCCGTTAAAGGGTTAATTAATTACTCTACAATTATGTCCTGAATCGTAGTAAAATTTCCAAAAAGTGCCTCTCATTCATGCATGATTCACGAACAAATCTGAAAAATCCCATGCTATTTTGCATTATGATTTTCGCATCATATTTCGGAGCGAAGATCGCGTAAGAACGCATGCAGAAGCACTGCAATATGGAAGCGTTATAATACTTTAATACGTTAGTGGATCCATCCCAAACTTCGCATACATACTTAGAACAACCAAAGTCATAAGGCGTCTTCTCACTTTAGTCGCTAAAAAACAGGCTATTTTCACAGGTTTATATTATAGATATCGATATAAAAGTTTTGCACTTAATAAATACACTCTCGAAATACATTTAAAACAAATTATTTATTAAAGTCACTACTTACAGACGAAAATAGTAGTTAAAAAAAGGTCCTAAAAAAATTTTAGGTCTGCGCTGTTGATGCAATCTCGGACATGGATCATCCAAAACAAAAAAAATCTAACGGTTTTAGATTTGATATGTTAATGGCTATAGCGCATATCATACGATTTTTTATATATGCAAAAAAACAAAATGGCGGACTTAAAAAAAAACGTGTTTTTACACCGTTTTTGGCAACAAAAAAAATAGTAAATATCTAAATTTAACAAAATCCTTGATATGCGCTATAGCTATAGTTGTAAAGAATATGTGATTAAAATTTCATAAGGATCGGTTCAGTAGTTTCGAAGATTTTATCAACAAGCCGTCGAAAAACGTTTCGAGAAAAACGCGTTTAAGGGGAGGTACCTGGATAAATGGCGAGAAAAACAGGTAAACTTCGGGAATTTTTATCTCAAAAACTAATGTTTCGATTGGATCTGGATTTTTTTTTTAATATGTACAGTGAGGTGTGTTTAAGAATTTTTTTAAATAAATTCGTTGACTGGAAGCGATTTAAACGCGATTATCTCGAAAAATAGTTTTCAAAGTCGGTGCCAGATGTATTTCGAAAACCGCTTGTCCGACTTTGTCCAAATTTGGATACAATATTCTTCGATAGTTTTTCTCGTTCGCCACGTAGGATTGTTTTGAAATTTTCATTTTTGACGGAATTGCGACCGTTTTAGTTTAACATTCGTTTTTCGTTTGAAACTTCCGACGATTTTGATTTGCATACACATTGCATAAAAAAGCAATGGTTCAATCAAATGAAAAGCCCCTACGTGGCGAACGAGAAAAAACTATCGAAGAATATTGTATACAAATTTGGACAAAATCGGACAAGCCGTTTTTGAGATACATCCTGCACCGACTTTGAAAATTAGGTTTCGAGATAATCGCGTTTGAATTGCTTCCAGTCAAAGAATTTATTTTTAAGAATCCCTAAACATACGTCAATGTACATATTTCCCAATAAAAAAAACCCAGATCCAATCGAAACATTAGTTTTTTAGATAAAAATTCCCGCAGTTTCCCTGCTTTTTCTCGCCGTTTACTCAGGTACCGCCCCTTAAAGTTTCTTTGGGTTACATAAATACATAATTTTTTAAAATGTATTTCGAAAGTGTATTTATTAAGTGTAACAACTTTTCTATCAATATCTATAATATAAATCTATCAAAAAAAATCATGAAAATTGCCTTTTTTAGCGACGGTATTTCTGCGAAACGAATGAGACTCACCTGGATTGTGCCACTTTCGCCTTTTTATGTCAAGTTTGTGTCTTCCCATGAAAATGGGCTTGCTCAGTAGGAAGTTAACCGGCTCCCTGGACAAACAGAAATTCAACAATTTGAGTACCGTCCGTTGGTCTTGTTCTGTAATTTCATCACTGGGATTGTGGTCGTACGACTGTAAGATAACGATAAATCCCAGTAGTCAAAGTTACAGAAGTTCGTACTGTCAAGTACATCCATGCAACCGTTACGATTAATATACTTTTTTTCAAATTGTATTATCGCGAAATGTGGCTCGAGTTTGCATCTCTCGATAATTCCAAATTGTTGAAAAAAGTTATTTATGTTGTCCATTGTGAGACCGGGCGGCATGCGAGAAACGTAAATGGATTTTTCCAGAAACGCCTTTTTGAAATTCTCCGCCTCGATGTTCTTGAGATGTTTCTTTCCCTGCACGTGAAGCGGAAAATCATTTTCATCCAGCTGAATGTTGCACACTTCGCACAGTTTCTTCATTTTAGCTTTCGACATCAACGATCGTGTGCTCCTTGACTATTGGTGCGAACGAAGTGAACGAAAATCTTTGCTATCCATCCGAAGATTCCGAGAAGAGAATTTCGCCCGCTCGGGTGACAACTTTTGAGAAGTATTCCGTAGCTAAGATTCCCCGCTCGTCGCCGGCGCAGAGAATCACGCCGTTGGCGGATTCGAAAAATTGCAAATGAGCCTCTTTGGCTCTCCGGAAGTTCACATAAATGTACAAGGTGGCGCTGGCTCTCAAGCCGCAGCGGAAGTTCAATCCCTTAGCGAAGTGTATGTGATTTCTCTTCATCCGGGACAACCCTTGGCTCTTGATCTTCGGCCAATGCTCTAAATAAGTTCCGTGTACTATTTCAAAATCTGGATTTTCTACGGGCTCCAGAGCCAATCGATCGATTTCCCTTATCGAATGTCCTTGATTCGCTCTTATCTCCAATCTACCGGCGACGTCGTTCAACGCGAACCTTCGCTTCTCGTCATTGGCTACCACTCTCTCGACGTCCTCCACAGTATAGCCGACCAAGTGAGTCCTCAAGAGGTTATCGACGTCCGTAAAACCGTCCGGCTTAATGTGAATTTTCTCTCTCGTCGCGCTATGTCGCAGGAGACGCGATAATTTTTTGCTGAGCCTCACATCCTTCGCAACAGCTGCCTAAAAAAACGGATATGGTAATGCTTACGTTTCCGATGGGAAGGAAAAGAAAATGCCACGTTAAGAATCCAATAATAGCGTCTTGTCGTTGTCAAACCTTAGAATTCATAAAAATCGATTATTACCGAAGTCGCGGGGTATTTGATTTATTTCGTATTGATATGCGAAAGCGTTTCTCTCGGCACTATTATCAGACACAAAAAGGCAACTACGAGTGAGACAGGTCTGAAGGTAGAAGTTTCAATCGAGCGGCAAAATCATTCAAATTCACGTGGCTATGGGCGGTGTTTTTCCGTAACGTTCTTTATTTGTTCGACTTCGCGTAAAAACAAGTACGCGACGACAATAATATGGTACAGTAACTATTCGACTGTGATTCCGCGCAACCCTCTGGATATTCAGAACCCGATAACACGAAAAAGTGCAATACTCGCGTGAAATATCGATTGCGGACTTCGATATCGTTGAAAAGTCTAAGGTTTCGATACACGTCGAGAGAGTGCAGTTTCGAAAGTGTGTGTGTGTGTGCCGCGTATGTGTGTACACATATACGTACAGGCGCGGAGGGGAAAAAAAATCGTGAGTTGCTGCGCAAAAAATACGGCTGCAACATAAATTAGAATGTCTTGGCCCTCGATCGCTTTTTTGGGGACTAGTTGCCTTGTTTCAGTCAGCATTATCGGATACGTGCATTACAAACAGAATTACGACAGGTAAGGCGTAACGCGGATGAAGCGTGTGCGCGAGTAACGAAAGGTTAGCTTCTTGCGCCGATCGCGTAATTGTTTTCTTCCTATTCTTTTCAGAGAACAATTGCACATGGGAGTTATACGAGACATCGAGAGGCAACAACGGCGCAAAGCGGAAAATATATTTCGCCTACAGGAACAAATAGAAATTACGGAGCATTATCGGCGAAATAATCCGAGCGATCTTGACGAAAGATAAGAGAATATGCGGAGAGAAAACTTACCCGTGTGATACTTTGCCCAGTGAGAACTGTACCCTGTACTCTTTGTCCTCGTTTACGAACGAGTAAAGATAATAAAGCGACGTTCCACCGATAATCTCGATAATGACGCGCTATTTGTTATTACATTCTGTTGTATTAATCGGCTATATGTTATTTCCCTTCTCTTTTCGAAACGTAAATAACACACACGTGCATGAAATTCCGGAGCGGAGTCTGTGTCAACGGAGGGCGCCACGGGGCGCAGGACGCAGCCCGGCAAGCATCAAAATGGCGACTGACAAACCCGACAACGATACCGAACAACGCGGTAAGGGAATAATTTATAAAAAAGATATTGATTCAAAAGCCACGTCGCTTCGTAGCATCGCAACACGATCATTCGACGATACGCACGATCTTATTCGAATTTTCACGTCGTCACCATCATCAATGTTCTTTCGGGGATGAAAAAGCGAATTGTTTTTTTTTTGAGGTTACGTGTGTTTGTACGGTGGTAAGAGAATAATTTATGAAAAAGGTCATTCAAAAGCCACGTCGCTTCGTACCATCACGACACGATAATACCCAAATTTTCATATCGCTACCATTATGAATATTCTTTCGGAGATTAAAAAGCGAATTGTTAATTTTTTTGAGGTTACGCGTGTTGTGTTGACGTCTTGTGTGTAAACGGTATGTTTCTTCTTTTCTCTCAAGACCTGAGTTGCGTTGCGGAAAGCTTGATGAGCCTGGAAAAATTGGATCGTGCCTCGCCCGATTTGTGGCCTGAACAAAGTGAGTGTTTCTAACGCTCTTTTTACAAAGCCTTGCGAACATTATTTACAAAAAAAGGATACTTTATATTAGCGAATGATGAAGTTCCAGGTGTCAATGAGTTCGTAGCCCAAAATTCACTGCAGAGTGAAGCTGCGCCGTGGTCAGCGGCACTCACGCCGGACGACATCAACCAGTTGCACCGTAATTATTGCTTCTTATTTTTATATCAGACAAACTTCCGGAAAAAGGAAAATGAATTTTTGTTAAATATTTTGAGAGATCCCCTAAAAGAATCTTGGCGACATGCCATAGTTTTCGAGATATCGATTTTTGAAAGATATTTTTTTACCGTACTCCTACTATATCCATGGCTAACGAGGTCAGTTCTGGCTATATCTATATATATTATCATGCTCTCCGTTTTGTGCAAATGATGGGATCCGTGGAACACTGGTGTATGTGATAGTGGTATGCTTGGTATACTAGAGTGGGCACGGGTCACCTTGGATGTTCGTGGAATATTGAGATAGACACAGAGAATCGGAGATTCATTTCTTTTTTTTTCGACAGTTCATTTTTTGCCGGTGTAATAGATTTCTAGGGTTCATTTATTGACTTAAATCGTTTTGGGATTTTTAATATTTTTTTTACTGCTGGAGTTTCTGAATTTTTAAAAGTTTTTTGGCAGCTTTTCATTTTTGGGATTTTGTACGGTCTAAATTTTTTTTTGGTTTTTGAATCATTTTCAATAATTTTTTGGATTGTGCATGCTATCCTTATAATGCTTGGTAACTGGCTGCTGCAGCAATGGGAGGAGGATTTCTACCTCCCAAACTTGATGGAGATCGGCACAAAGCGCAGAGTATGATAACGTATATAGGTATAGTTAGCTATTGACGTTGTAGGTAAAGAAATAAATTTAAAAAATCGATATCTCGAAAACTATGGGGCTTTGCCAATAATCCTTTTAGGGGATCTCTTAAAATATTAAAAGGAAGGTGTATGCCAATTTTCAGATCGAAATTCGGTTTCCGCTTTCCGGAAGTTCAACCTTTATATCTTTCAAGAATTTAGTCCGTAAATAACTTTAGGGCGAGACGTTGCAATGACGTGTCAAAAATCGTTTAATAGTTGAGTTTTCGTTGTAGAAAAACTAATTAACGTGATTTGTTTTATAATGGTATATCATTAGCGTACATGTAGAGAAAAAGAGTAAAGTTTAAAGAAAAATCATAAATAATAAGGAAAGTGGCTTAGCATTGCAAAAAAGGTGAGCAGTCGGATAGTCCACTTAAGGTGTTAGGCTACTGTGGTGACCCGAAAATCAGGGTTATATAAGATGATTGAAAAATCGTTTGGACATTTATTTTTATATACGTTAACGATGTTGTGTACCAAATGTCGTTTAAAAATATTAATAATTGAAGAAGTTATAAATAATCTCGTGAAGGACCTTTGAACGTGAGGGGCTCAACGTTTTACTCGAATTCGGCCACCAGGTTGGCCTTAAACAAAAAAACGAGTTTTTTTTCCCTAAAACAGATATTGGCTAATACTTGACTGAGAATTATTATCGTTTTCATGTTTCAAACATCAAAAAAAAACATTTTTTGATTTTTTTTTTCAATTTTTACAGGGGAAATTACATGATGATTGTTACTGAATAAAGAAAAAAAATGTTAAGAAAAAAAAAGTTGGTCAAGACTAAACTACTACATGGCTGTTACGCATATGGAAAACAGGGTAAACCAGAAAAACTCTGAGAATTTCTTTCCTCCTGGAATCTGGGTAAAGTCAGGAAATTTTGAAAATTCTCTAGAATTTTTCTAGAATTCACCTTTTGCAAGAATTACGAAAAATACAATCGACTTGCAAAAAAAAAATATTTTGTATATTTTTATTATTGATATTATTCTCTTTATATAAAACAAAAGTAATGCCAGTGCCAAACATTAATAATTAAAAAAAACTAAAAATTAATTTACTCTGAAACGTTTTACATTGGCATTCAATTTGTCGATACCCAACCACATAATTATTATTGCAGATAAGTGTTTATATTTATTTTTTATTTATTGGCACTCGCATATTGCTATCAATATATATATTTTTTTTTAACTTAGTGTTGAAATTATTTTTCGAATTTCAGTTTTTTTCTAAATTAATTAATTTCTAATTCATTGAAATATACATACCCTTTAACATTTTATTTAACATTTTCATATATTTGATCTTAAAAAAAACTTATGTTCTTTATGTGACCCCAATCTCCCTGGAATATTTTCAAAACCTGCTTGGAAAACCTGGAAAAGTCAGGGAATTTCTTAGTCAATAATGCGTAACAACCATGTACTATTACACTAAATAAGTGTGCCAAATTTCATGTCAATTCGTTCATTAGATGTCGTGAAATCGTGTAAACCATTTTGAGAAAAACGCGTTTAAAGTTTTACTAGCAGATCTATCGTTACAACCATGAGTTTACCTTCAATCTGTAATTCTTGCATCCTATGTTGGACCTTCCTCTTCAATGTGCGTTGCCTCCAACAACGAACACGTGTTCGTTATTTTCGAAGTAGCTTATCCCCTTAATTCTGCTTACCTGGTTGGCCCGAAGCGAAAACCAACCTTTGGATCATCAATCAGCCAATTTTTCACTGTCACTATTTATTAACAAATAGCATTTATTCTATTTGTCAACTGTTTGTTTTTGTTAACTTGAAATTATTCCATTTGAATGATTTATTAACAACAAGAAGATTTATATAGTGAATAATTGTGAAAAAAATGAGAAACTTGTTATTCATCATCAAGTTTGAAAAAGAAACGGATTTGGCTTCTTGGTTTTCTAACAACCAGATATATGGCATTTTTCTTCAAAGTTTACCGTAATATTTATTGAAATGTATATCTATCCCCTTGAAGGTTCATGCCAAACCCAGCAACAATCTGCGATCACTGAGCAATATATTTTATATTATCTGCATAATATTCCCGTCGATGATCCAAAACTACTTACATGTCACATTGAAGTCTTTTAAGACAGGACAAGCAATTTAAAACTGAATGTCGAATGATAGTAATTTTTGAAAGATCTGGATACATGCAATAAAAATACAACTTTGAAGTTTCAATAAGTTCCTCTACGTTATTCGGAAAAAAACAAAATATCTAAATGTAAGCAGTAAGCTGCTTAAGTTTCTCATAAAAATTCGTGAATTCAGCCACAATTGATATCACTAGCTGACATTTAACTCCTTGACACGGTCTTACATACAGGTCTTGAAAGGACGGTCGTATTTGATAGGCGGCTGGTGGGCCGTCTAGTGTCCAAGCTTTTTCTTCTTATCGCCGCAACCGTGCGTCGTTGCGATCGGTGGGTGTCATGAGACTAACCTATGCCAATCATAAAATGTTTCGTCGCATAGGCGTATGTGCCTATAACAGTTGAAATTCGTTACGCGTATAAAAAAAAGTTGGATACACCTAAATAACTGTCATTGACAATTTAATTCAATTACAATCCAGAACTTTAAGGTTCCGAGTGCGCAGCGTAACAATTCAGCTCAACTACCATCGCAATACGAAGAACAAAGTATCAATTACTTTTATCTTAGTCGCTTGAGTGTTTCACGCGGTTAATGTAGGTTTGGTTATATTGTTAAGCATGTATGTATTCATTTGTTCAATTATAGCATGCAAATGCATACTTTTTTCGTTTGATTTCCGTAAAATGGATATTTCTTACAACAACAAAAAAAAAAATAACCCGTATACCGAGATATTACACTTCAAGGCGCATGCGCTGTATGCAAGACAGACGTATGATATTGGTCGTGTTCGTTGGGTCTCATCATTTTTATTGCGCATGCGCATTTGATGATGCGCACGTTTCGTTGCGCAGTTGCGCGTCGCGCATCATTATGCACATGCGCAGTTGTTCGTATCAAAATGATGAGACCCAACGAACACGACCATTGCCGTCTTCTTCGCCCACGACACCCCGTTTCCTATGCGCACCATGCGGACGAAAATTAAAGCAAAAACTGGACGCTGCGCGAAACTCCGCCCAATATCGTCCTTTCAAGACCTGTATGTAAAACCGTGCTCGTTGACAATAAAACTTCAAGCTCACTTCGCGGTTTCTTCACGAGAAAATTTGTGAAGCAGTCTTAATTTCTACATTCAAGTGGATTACTTTCTCATTTCAGAACTGGGGAATTTGACAATGACGGGACTGATAGCGGAAGTGAAAAAACTCCACGACGTGGCCTACCAGGTTGGTTTGGAGGAGGCTAAAGAAATGACGCGGGGGAAATACTTGAATATATTTAAGCACAAGTGAAACTTGTATATATAAGACTTCGTACATTCGTGTTAAAAGATTTATCTTTAAGAATTATAGTAAATATTTTTGTAAATATGACAACATGCAGTTTGCCTAATTCTGTCCGATCCAATCGGCGTATCTTTGAACATCGACAAACGCCACCGGTGAGTTGCGATGATCCTCGCAGCGCGAACCGTACGACAATATTCCCACCTGCAAGAATGTGCAGTTTCCGTTTGTGCGGATTACGGGCGTATTCTAGTGTGATCACCCATTTTCAAAGTGACTTTCTGCGAATTAAATTTAGAGAAACGGTGAAATCTACAGTGTTAGTATCTCACAGTTATGTTTATACGTGTTTGAACTAACATCTTACATTTTTTCAAAGCTTTTTATTCGAAATTGTACATGAAATTTAATGTTGCGCAAGTCATGTCGCGAAATTTTTTTATCGTCGGGCGTGTATTTTTCTCAGGAACTACTAGGCCGATCGACTCGCAATTTTCCACACATGCAGAGTACATATCGGGCTATCGTTCGGCCCTCTACGAAAAAAATTTACGGAAAATTTACGAAATGGCAGCGTTTGAAAAAGAGTACTCCGATTTTTAAAATAACATTTTTTACTTCTCGCGGACCGCTAAAATAGTAATTGTAAAGCAATAAAAAAGATGGAGGGCCGAACGATAGCGCGATATGTACTCTACACGTGTGCAAAATTGCAAGTCGATCGGCCGTGTAGTTTCTGGCAAAAATGCACGCCCGATTTCAAAAATGTTGATTTGAGAGAAATGCTTCCAGTGTGTAGAATTTCGAATTAAATGCTGTGAAATAATTCACGATGTTACTTCAAACATGTATAAATTTCGGAAAAATTTACGAAATGACAGCGTCTGGAGAGTACGCCGATTTTTACAATCAAATTTTTACTTTTCGCGGACCGGTAAAATAGTAATTGTAAAGCAATCGAAAAGATGGAGGGCTGGACGATAGCGCGATATGTACTCTACATGTGTGCAAAACTGCACCTCGATCGGCCGAGTAGTTTCTGAGAAAAATACACGCCCGATTTAAAAAATGTTAGTTTGAGAAAAATGCGTACAATAAGTAGAATTTCGAATTGAATGCTCTAAAAAAATGTACGATGTTACTTTAAACATGTATAAATATAAATGTGAAATACTAACACTCCACATTTAACCGTTTCTCTAAATTCACCTTGAAAAATTTCCTTGAATCAAAATCACCTTGAAAATGGATGTTTACACTAGAATACGGCCTTAAGTGGCAACACCACTGTAAACGTCTAAAATTAATAGATTTTTCACTATTTCTTTAGGCTGAAGGACGAGTAAGAGGATAATATTATTCGAGAATGATTATTATTAATAAAAAAATATATATTAAAAAATTATAGAAACCGGTGACGCTGGAGCCATTCTTGCGAGGCATATCCAATTTGACGCAATTTTGAATGTGAAATTTTTTAATTTTTAATTCATAAATTTACTAGGTATAGCTAGAGAAATACGTAGGGGATTTTGAAAAAATAAATTTTCGTGTAATTGTCAAGCATTTGAAGTAAAAACTCAATTTTTGACAGGAAAAAGGAAAATCATTTGTTAATAAATAATGTTATAATTAAAAAGGCCTGCGGGCTTTTTTAGAGGTGCCAAATTTTTTCCCCTTATTCTAGATGGTCCAAAGCATCTCTTGAGCCAAAGAAAAAAATCAATTATTTGAAAATTCTAAAGTGGTGTTGCCCCCTAAAGTCGCGTTGGAAATAAAATTCCAGTCCCAAGGGATCGGAATATCAAATTTTCAAATATTCTAGATATTAAATTGTAACAACTTCTTTGTTTTTCTGGAATATATCAATTTTATTCTTCGATCACTCACCACTGTGTATCTATTTCCATCGAGCCGTATAATGGGGCTCCCACTGAAGCCTGTGCACGGTTCCTGTTCACCGATCGCACAGAGTTCCACGCACAATCCTTGATCGACAAAGTTTGCGCAATCTTGACGGGAGAGCAAACGCATGTGCAACGCTCGAAGCTCGCTAGACGCATCTGCGATACGAAAAAAAGGAAAGAAAGAAAAAACAATAGGCCAATCAAAATTACGCAACACGATAACACGCGTGATTTCTTGAGATCGATGGATGCCATCTGGCATTCATCCAATCTTGATTATCTTTTTTCTTTCACTCATACGCATCTGTTGTATTTACTTATCTCACTGGATAACTTTCCCCAACCGAACAATCGAACTGGGTCCCTTTCCATCAAGTTGAATTCGCGACCCGTGTAGACGCACGCCGGCTGAGTCGTGACTGGACGAATCAAACAAAAGACACGAAGTTCTTAGAAGTGAGTTTCCATAACTCCGAAGTTGCAATAGTTAGTGAGAAGTCTAATTATAAAATCTAAATCCTAATTAGAAACCTTTCGAAGATACTTTTTTTTTCTTTGAACGATAGAACTATATATTGTCGTTGATATTGCAAAACGTTCTGTCTCTTGTAAATTATGTTTAAAATTATGTTGAATGTTTTAAAAATTTTAAGTTTTGTTTTTTAATTTTAAGTTTTATGTTTATTAAATTTCATATTGCAAAACGTTCTCTCTTGTAAATTATGTTTAAAATTATGTTTAATGTTTTTTTAAATTTTAAGTTTTGTTTTTTTAATTTTAAGTTTTATGTTTTTTAAATTTCATATTGCAAAACGTTCTGTCTCTTGTAAATTATGTTTTGTTTGTTGAATGAAATTTTTTTAAACGTGTTTAAATTTTTTTTCTGAACTCATCCGTAAAACGTTCTATGTTAATATCAGAACGCTTCAATCAGCTGATGCAATACGTCACGTGACCCTGAGCCGCAACTTTTCGATATTTCAATAAGTTTTTGTTGGCCCTCTTGTTATGTCGTCCGAAAATCACATAGAACGAATTGCAATATCAACGACGATAAGTAGAACATTTTCCCAAAGTTTCAAAGCGAAATTCCAAAAACTTCAAACGTTACAAGCTGTCAATGGTGTGCCGGATTCAGAGTGCGTACCGCAGGTAGAAGCGAGAGCGCAGAGGGACAGGCAGAGATGGGCAAAAAATGATTAAATTAACAACCAACCATTACAATTACTACTGTAATTGATAATTGAATTACTTTGTAATATATTACTTAAGTAATTAGTTAACACAAGTACCTAGTGCAATTTAATTCAAATTCTATGTAACCTTCAGACGCGTTTTTTTTCAAAGCTGCATTTTCGAAATTGGCGTGCAGGATAACTGAAAAACTATTAAGCGGATTGAGTTGAAACTTGCTGGAAATATTGATAATATTGCTACCTTATACTCGGCGAGAATTGTTTTCAAATGAGACTTTTTTAATCCAAATTTTACAAAAATGTTCGCGTGAAAAGTTGTTTTAAATGCGTGCCATTCTGTTAAATTTGCATTTTTGCCATTTTAATCATTGTCAAATAGAAACTATACATGTTCTAACTGGAAAAACGGCAATCTTGCTGTAATTAAAAAAATTGTTTTCTATACTTAAATATACTATTAAAGTATACCTAAAGTTTGATAATTCTAGAATAATTACTTCTTAGTTTAAACAAATTCCTCAATATTGCTTGTTTTTTTCGTGTCCAAATGTATATCCAGCCTTAAAGGATTTCTTTCGACCTTGAAAACATTGTGAAGATTTAATGCGTTATATCAGTTGTACCGGTAAAATTCATGGGTTCTTGAAGCCGAACGAGTGCGATGTTACTAGCGAAAAGATCGCTATCGAATCCTGGATGCTTAACGACGTAAGAAATTTTGTGGCTGGCTGGTTTGTGTCCACAAAACAAATCATTGCAGTCTGGATTCTTCGCGGTATCGTACTCACCCACGAGTACGGTTTGCCTGAATAAAATATCTCGTTAAAGCAAACGCGAAATCGAGGAAAAGTAATTGACACTCACAATTTATATTTGTCTGATTGGGCTAGGGCGCACGTCGCCGTAGTGAGAATAGTCCTCGCGTTGATAATAGTTCCCACGCAAGGATACTTCGTTTCGCCCGTTATCAAGCCTGAAAGCGAAAAATCGTGAGCCAATTCAAACATTTCCTGTGCAAAGCAGAAGAAAATAATTTTCAATTTCTCAAAGTATTTTCTTCGTGATCGAAAATACGGAATTTAAGCAAAATCGTCTCGTATTTTCTCTCGAGATGAATTTTCTTTCTCCGTTCGAACTCACTGACAAATCCAATCCTCGCGAGAAAGGGAAACGATCCCAGAGTAACCGAATCCGAGCTGATCGGTACGAAGGATCTTCCGCACTCCGATCTCACTTCCGAGCGTTCGTAAATCTTGCTCAATCTCGTATCCGGTGGATTCGCGTCTTGGGCTGGGCTGCAGCAAACTTTCGGCCTCGTTGCTTCGTAGCCACAAACGGCAAGTCGAAATCTAAAAGTTTGTCCATGATCAATTTCACTCCTGAGTACGAAACATTCTCGTTTCTAATCGTTTAATTCCCTTTTAGCTCGAACGTCTTCACCTTTGCGCGGGAAGTGTTTTTTGGATCATCAAGGACTCGACGCCTGGACAGTAATCGATGGGGACGCAGACTCTGCCGTAAGGACATGCCAATTCGTTCTCTGACACGTTGTTGTCGTTGTAACCCTCGGCAAGATCAGAAAACACGAACTCGACGAAGAACCAAAAAACCAGAGAACCAATCGTCTTCATTTTCGTTTATTGCGTGTCTGTGTGTGTGTGTGTGTGTGTAGCGTCGCCGCGCGAGATTCGTGACAAACTGATGCACGTGGAAAATTTATTTTATTTTTTCATTTTTTCATGCTTATAGATATTCGTGTTTAAATTCGTTCGCGATATTGTATACGATAGTTATCCACGTCGTGATCGCGTTTACCTTGGCCATTCGAGTTATATGTGCACTTCCGCCGGAAGACAATGCAGTGTCGACGCGATTATTCGTAGGATAAATATATATCTGTTATTGTTCGCTATTATTGGAGGGGAGTTTAATAGAAAATCACACTCTCGTCATTGAGAGCGCGTAATTTTGCGGATAAAAATAAAATCGTGTACGTACACCGGCAATCATCCGCTCAGGACACTTTGATTAGAGAAACAATGAAAGCAATACGAATCGGACACTCGTTGCATCGTGTTGGGTGCTTTGCAAACGCAGTGGCGTATAGACTAGTGGAATTATTTCTCGATACTTTTCAAATTTTTGAAAATTTGGCATTTGTTGATCATGTTTACGTTACAATCGCGTATATTTTGTATTTTTATCAAAGTAGGCTTATTGAGGCAAATATTAAGTAGTAAAATTAAAGATTAAAATAAAAACATTGCGGTATCGTTTCTGGGTAAATATGAAGAAAAGCTCATTAAGGCCTTGGGCTTTAATGAGCCTTAATGGCGGTAACGGGTATAGAATTATGTGCGAATTTGACAATTTTTTTTTGTATGAAAAAGTGATCCACTCGTAAAATTAATTACACATCTATTTTGTATTGTTGGAAATAAGGCGCCTAGATCGACTCAGAGCTGCCTTATGTCTTGGATACCTGCGCTGTAACGCCGTAGTAGGTGGCCCTGCATACGAGAACAATTGCGACTAAACATCCCGTAGCTTTTCGAGTGTTACGTTGCTATGGTTTATTATCAATCGTTACGTCCTTGCGTGCACCACGTCTCGTCTGCTTACGTTTTTTTCTCTTTCTAATTTAAAGGCTAATAAATTACTACGAGTGTTCGATATGTTCGGTCAAGTTCACTTACTTTCCTTCCTACGCACAACAAGTATGAATATCAAGCTGTTAGAAAAAATATATATATACTTTTTTCGATGTATAAAATGGCCGGCTACTAATATTTTCTTTTGTTATCTTTTTTAGGCGCTCCGAGGCGTGACATTTAGCATCCACAATTTTTTACCTAGAACAAAAAACAAAAATTCTCGTCAATCTACATTAGAATACCTAGAGAAAAGCGTACGAAATTTAAAAAAATATTGTTTTATTCAAAAGTTGTAGGTATTTGGACTTAACCCATTAACGCCCAAGAATCGCGATTTTTTCCTTCAATTTCAAGCCAGATTTTTATTATATAAAAAAAATCATAAAAAATCATGAGATACGTTACCTAGTATTTTCGGGGGTGCTCTTTCAGAATCTGGGGTCAAAATCGGGTTTTGTCCATTAGGAAAAAAAATATGGCGACTTTTAAACAAAAAAAAACAGGAAAAATCGATGACACTTTTTTTTCAAATTTTTTTTTCACCTCGAAGCCGTTGAAAAGTCCGGTTTTTTTTTCAACCATGGGTGCATAGAATAGTGACGATTGAACAATAAATTTTTTAAATTCGTCGTTGTCAACATTTTCACCCCCAAAATGACGCTTTTCACCCCCTGAGTGACACGAAAAATTTCACGCTCGGTGTCCCGAATGAAAAGTAGTTGGATTTGGACGAAAATTGGTACTCGGAGGTTTTTGAGGTCGCTGATTACGATTCTGTTCTCAATATTCCGAAATTCAAAATGGCCGATCCAATATGGCGGACACAAATGCAAAAGTTCATTTGAATTGGATAAAACGTGGCACTCGGGGGTTTTCGAGGTCGCTGATTATGATTCTGTTCTTAAAATTCCGAAATTCAAAATGGCGGATCCAATATGGCGGACACAAATGCAAAAGTTCATTTGGATTGGATAAAACATGGCACTCGGGGGTTTTCGAGGTCGCTGACTATGAATCTGCCCTCAAAATTCCGAAATTAAAAATGGAGGATCCAATATGGCGGACACAAATGCAAAAGTTCATTTGAATTGGATAAAACGTGGCACTCGGGGGTTTTCAAGGTCGCTGATTATGATTCTACTCTCAAAATTCCGAAATTAAAAATGGCGGACCCAATATGGCGGACACAAATGCAAAAGTTCATTTGAATTGGGTAAAACGTGGCCCTCAGGGGTTTTCGACGTCGCTGATTATGATTCTGCTCTCAAAATTCCGAAATTCAAAATGGCGGATGCAATGTGGCGGACACATGCAAAAGTTCATTTGAATTGGATAAAATGTGGCACTCGGGGGTTTTCGAGGTCGCTGATTATGATTCTGCTCCCAAAGTTCCGAAATTAAAAATGGCGGATCCAATATGGCGGACAAAAATGCAAACGTTCATTTGTATCGGATGGAATGTGGCACTCGGATATTTACGAGGTCGCTGATTATGATTCTGCTCTCAAAATTCCGAAATTAAAAATAACGGATCCAATATGGCGGACACAAATGCAAAAGTTCATTTGAATTGGATAAAACGTGGCACTCGGGGGTTTTCGAGGTCGCTGATTATGATTCTGCTCTCAAAATTTGAAAGCCTTTGGGTATTCAAATACCTGAAAATACCAGGTATTTAAATACCCAAAGGCTTTCGAATTTTGAGAGCAGAAATATAATAAGCGACCTAGAAAACCCTCGAGTGCCACGTTTTATCCAATTCAAATGAACTTTTGCATTTGTGTCCGCCATATTGGATCCGCCATTTTTAATTTCGGAATTTTGAGAGCAAAATCATAATCAGCGACCTCGAAAACCCCCGAGTGCCACGTTTTATCCAATTCAAATTAACTTTTGCATTTGTGTCCGCCACGTTGGATCCGCCATTTTGAATTTCGGAATTTTGAGAGCAGAATCATTATCAGCGACCTCGAAAACCCCCGAGTGCCACGTTTTATCCAATTCAAATGAACTTTTGCATTTGTGTCCGCCATATTGGATCCGCCATTTTTAATTTCGGAATTTTGAGAGCAGAATCATAATCAGCGACCTCGAAAACCCCCGAGTGCCATGTTTTATCCAATCCAAATGAACTTTTGCATTTGTGTCCGCCATATTGGATCCGCCATTTTGAATTTCGGAATTTTGAGAGCAGAATCATAATCAGCGACCTCGAAAACCCCCGAGTGCCACGTTTTATCCAATTCAAATGAACTTTTGCATTTGTGTCCGCCATATTGGATCGGCCATTTTGAATTTCGGAATTTTGAGAACAGAATCGTAATCAGCGACCTCAAAAACCTCCGAGTACCAATTTTCGTTCAAATCTAACTACTTTTCATTTGGGACACCGAGCGTGAAATTTTTCGTGTCACTCAGGGGGTGAAAAGCGTCATTTTGGGGGTGAAAATGTTGACAACGACGAATTTGAAAAATTTATTGTTCAATCGTCACTATTCTATGCACCCATGGTTGAAAAAAAAACCGGTCCTTTCAACGGCTTCGAGGTGAAAAAAAATTTTGAAAAAAAAGTGTCATCGATTTTTCCTGTTTTTTTTTGTTTAAAAGCCGCCATATTTTTTTTCCTAATGGACAAAACCCGATTTTGACCCCAGATTCTGAAAGAGCACCCTCGAAAATACTAGGGAACGTATCTCTTCATTTTTTATGATTTTTTTTATATAATAAAAATCTGGCTTGAAAATGAAGGAAAAAATCGCGATTCTTGGGCGTTAATGGGTTAAGAAATGAATTTTCAGTGAAATATTTCGTTATAACTGCTCATAAACGGCTCATAAAATGAAAAGTTTTCGATTAATCAGAAATTCCGTACGTACTTCTCTGTGAAATGCAATTAGGGACATTACTTTAAAATTTGAAATAAATCGAGTGAAAATTGTTGAAGTTATTTGTCACGCCAGTGGAAAAAAGGTGATTCGAGAAATTTCGAGTAGTCTGGCATTTTGTATATCGAGAAAAAAAAATATTTTCTAACAGTTTGATGTTCATACTAAATAGATGTGTAATTAATTATATGAGTGAATCCGTTTTCATAAGAAAAAAATTGTTAAATTCGCATATGATTTTATACCCGTTACTGTGGCCTAAGGCCTTAAGCTTCTATGAAGTTAGAATTAATTCCACTGGTGTAGACCAAACCTTGAATGTCCAGTTAAAAGGGTTTTTTAAATTATTGTTTCACATTTATTAGTCAACTAGATGTGCCTGTGACTTCGTACGTGCAGACCACCGAAATACCTACCTATGCCATTTTTTTTGTGAACTTTTGAAAACTACTCGCATGGGTTTTGATTGAGCGAGCCGCTTGCGATGAAATAAAAACTAAATGTTACCTCAAATTAAGCCTTGTATTTTTCTGAAAACTCCAGCCAGATTGGGTCAGTAGTTTTTACGTGATGCATGCACAACCAAATAGACGAAAATTATCTTGACGCATTCTATCACGTTTCCTTCATCCCCCCAATTAATGTTTTTGTAAATATTTGCAATGTACAGACACGTCAAGTTTACATTTTCATTATCGGTATAAATATTTATCTTTCATTGGGGCAAAATATTGAGCATGCCGAAACTTTGTGCAGTGGTGTTACACACAGGGCCGGTTTACGAAAATTAGCGCCCTAGGCCTGAGAAAGTTAGCGCCCCCCCCCGCCGGCCCAGCCGCTCGGCGGTCATAAGGGGGCGAGATAAGAAGGGGCGCGCGTACTTGCGGATTCTGCCGACGCGCGGCGCCTCCTTTGCCGCGGCGTCCTAGGCCCGGGCGTAGCGAGCCTAGTGTATAAACCGCCTCTGGTTACACAGTTGGATAAGAATGTATGGCAGAGCCAAAAGTTGAAAATGAGCAGTGTTCAAGAATTACTCTCCATTCGTAATTCCCGAATTATTCATAATTTTCTGCGGGAAACAGACGAGCGAGTCACGTCGGGATTCTCTCGTGGCTGTCGTCGATGACGCCACTTTTCGTGGCATTTCCTCTCATCGATCGCGTGATCGCGCGGCTTTTTCCTCACTCACTCTCATTCTTTCCATATCGATCACACAGACCACACGCGTCGTCTCGGGGCTTGATGTGCATACGGGAAATTCCTCTACGAATGTGTCGGGATATACAGTTACTCTTGAACAACAGTACCCGGGACGCATTTCAAAACGCGTAATTCGGGCGATATTACTGCTTTACGGGCGGATCGTCGAGATCTCGGTCGATCCGATCCTTCACCGCGTGTTGAGTCGCGTCTCAGGGAGGCGGCCATTTTCCGCCCTCGTTCGGGAAAGTTCTAACCCATTTCTTTAAATCCGGTTTTACTAAACGTTTACCGGGCTTATTTTCGCCACGTGTACTGTAACCTTGGATTATCTATTGTTAAGGGACTATAACCAGTGTGAACGCTGAACATTTTTATGATTTTCGGAAATTTTTTGGGAGAAAAGTACTCAATTAAATGTTTCGGAAAATTAAGAAAATATTTGTCTATATTTGACCTATATTACATTATTTTTTCATAGAAAAATATTGAGATCCAAGCGACTTATGGGCTGCCTTCGGAGGCACAAAAAAAAGTTCCTCCACTGCTGACATGATTCCGGCCGATTGAGTAGCTGAAACCGAAAAAGGAAAAAATGTCGTTAAACTGGAAGGTATTTCCTGTACAATGACGTAGGATTTTCGAAAAATATCAAAATCTAACGAAATGGCGTAATTATGAAAAAAGTCTGTTTTCTTGCCTATAAAATGGTCGTTTTTTTTCAATGCCAAATCGTCAAATTTCATCCAATCAAAAATATCCTACGTCATTGTAGAGTAATATATTCAAGAGTACTCAGTTCAAATTTCAAGTCAATCGGATAATTGCTCTTTGAGTTACAATGTCAACTAATTTGAAAAATCTCATATCGAGGAAAACGTGTTTAGAGATTTAACTATCGATTTTTGCAAGATAAAATGATATTTACCATAAAAACTGCTAATCAGCTATACCTGGCCCCTACAATGGACCCTCCTCTTCCTCGAATAATGCCTGCTGAGCGGCTGAAGCTTTTTACACTGGTACAGCTCCTTAATATACTTACATATTATTTTTCCGAACATCCGGAATTTGGTGCCTTTTCTCTTTTCACCTACACCAGATCTTCCGGGTCCCTCTCAAACAAGCAGTATTTCTCAAACCAGAATGGACTCTTGTTTCAAAGTACTACCAGATTCTCAACACGGATTAAGAACAGGGCTTGGAAGAATCAGTTCACTGACCAGAATGATACATTACATCCAAAAATCAATAAACGAAGAAAGAACACTTTACGCTGTATCCCCGGATATTTCCAAAGCATTTGACTATATCAACCACAAAGCACTGGTACGCAAATTAATAGAAAGAAAAATAGGTTTGGGCAAAATAAAAATGCTTAAATCGTATCTACTGGACCGAAAATAACAAGGCAAGTTTTTAAACGAAATCTGCGACGCGATACACCGATCACACGGAATTCTACAAGACTCTGTACTCGAACCGATAACTTCACCCATTACGTCTCTGACATTCCGCACACGGCAGATCTCAGCTCTCAGTAAGCTGATGACTTGATGATATTAAACAACGGAAATAGCCCACACCGAGCACACTACCTGGCAGGAAGTAATACGCAAGAAATATTTGATTACGAGAGTAAATGGAGAATGAAATGTAACGCCGGAAAAACACAAGCAATGATCTTCGGAAGACACCATCGACGTGCAGAGCAACGACGCATCAGCATCATATATCCACAAACAAATAACATTGAGACAATCAAACCATCAAGAAAACTTAATTACCTTGGAGTTACCGTCTCAAGAACTCTGAAAATAACCCCTCATTCTGACAAAAGGCTCGGGATCACCAGATTCGTAGTAAACGGTCTACAAGGAATCATCGGGAGTTACAGCAAAGTAGACGCATACGCAAAACTGACAATAATCAAAGCATGCAAGCTGCCATCGCCGGACCATGGCACAGGTTGCTTACGGTTTATTACAAAAATCACTCAAACAAGCCGCCGGTCTACCTTTTATCTTTTCCAAAAGCCAACCTGTGGTTGATGACAGACGAGAAACCGTTCCTCGATAGACTCTGCCAAATACACCAAGACAGGCTTGATGAACATCGAAATCATGCCTGTCCTTACTTACGGGGACTTACGCCAGAAGATCAAAGACCCTGCAACAATGCATCTGCAGAAGCCTGCAAAAAAATTGCGTCAAGATGTTTTCAAGATGTTGAAAACAAAAATAATGCAGCCTAAAGACCAAAATAGAAACTGATATAACCATTTTTTTAAAAGTCACTTCTATCCCATGAATGTATAGAGACCCTAGGGACAATGATTTCCAAAATATGTAAATATAACCGAAATATTAATAAGTAATTATTAACGGCGGGGTAAAGTTAGTACGGCGAAAAAAAGGCATGTTTTTAAGACTTTTTTTGGCGTAACGAATAGTGTTCGTTTATTGAAAAATTTACATATAATAAAGTAACATTTGAACAACATTCTCCTAAATTTGCATTGCAAAATATTCAAAATTGAGCGAGTGAAAATTAAACCCCGGAGGCGCCTCGAAAAAAAATTGGTTTGCGGTGTGCACCATAACTCGCAACAGAATCATTTGAAACAAAAAAATCAAAATGCATTTGTTAAAGGAGATGTTTCTCGAGGTAATGACGGGAGGATTTTTTTTTTCGATTTTTCGATTTTTCGTAGCACTTGGGAGCCAAAAACCCGATTTTCGCTAAACAAAATCGGCTAGTTTGTTGTTGAAAAATTAGTAATTATTAAAAAAAACAAAAAAGCTCTCGACAATACCTGGTGAATTATGTGAAGAAGTACTGTGCAAAATTTCACACCGATTGGTCCAGTAGATTTTGAGTTATCGTGCACACGGACTTCAAATATGACAAGTCTCAGAAAAACGGTTTAAAAACGCAGAAGAGAAGAGAACGGCATGGAGCAATAGACGCTCAAATACTCATAACTTCGTCAATTTTACTCCGATCGACTTGAAATTTTAACACAATATTCTTGATATATTATGCATTCATTTAAAAAAATTTTAAAAATGAAGAAAAAAAATGTTAATACTTTACCCCGCCCTTAACTGGAACTCGAGCAGAATTCCGACATGTTACAATCAATTAAACTATGGTTATGTAACGAGTAATTATCAAATTTTCCGAAAAGTTTTTTTCATGTGTAAGTTACGCACTCAACATTTTTTACCATTTTCTTCATTATGCTTTCTCGATATATCTGAACAATATATATATATGTATATAAATAATAAAAGTAAAACAATGTCTCATAAGAATGCGTGCAAAGCTACTGCGAGCTGGAATCGTTACGATGCTTCAAGATGTTAATGAACCGATCGAAAATTTTGCATACAGTAGAACAAACGAAGCAACACTGCATTTCATTTTCATCGTCATAGTAGCGTTTCCGTCGAAGTACCTATCGTCAATGTCAAAGCCATCGGAAAAATCTAGTGGGTGATGCAAAAAGAAAAGTATCTAAAAGCGTTAACGAGACAAATGCGCAATCATGTTTTAGATTAAGTTGAACAGTTGCTCATACGTAACGTTCTTTTTTTTCATCAAAAAGAAAAATGTCTGCAGTCCACAAGTTTAAGGCAGTATTGTCGGGTAGAAGTTTTTTTTAATTTAATTTTATTATTCTACAGACCTATCTGAATACGTCTGTGAAAAACGTACAATGATACTCACAAAATTACCCGAGTTATGGAAATTATAAGGAGTATGCTTGGGGAGGGCGGTCGAAACGCAGCAAACTTTAACGTATTCCTTTAAGGGGTAAGGCCACTGTAAATTTTTTGAAAAATCGATTTTTTTTTATTGGCTTAAAAAATAGTTTAAACCCTCTAGAATAAGAAAAAAAAGGTCCTGTGCGACCCAAACAAACCCAAACAAACCCAAACAAACTATTCGCAAAACTTTAAACGCGTTTTTCTCGAAACATGGTTTTTCAAAATGGCACGCAGCATAACTCGAACAATTTTCATTTTTTTTACTTGAAATTTTAACCAGATGTGAACATTTACATTATCTTGAGAATGTCGATCGGAATTTTCAAGAACTTTATTTATTGATGTTTTATTAACAAAAAACTTGCCGTTTTTTTCGTCAAAAATCAATTTTTTTTTCAAACGCACGCCTAATCCACAAAAATTGATACTTTTTAAAATCCGATCGACATTCTCTAGCTATAGCCCTCTAGATTAATGGTTTTTTTTTTGTTCTAGATTCAAAAGTGCACCAGTGGTGCTGCGTGCCGCGGAGCCCTGGAAGCAAAACATGTCCCGGGAAGATAGCTGTGGAACCGCCATTTTGTTTTTTTTTTACTGTAAAAAAATGTTATAATAAAGTTTAATGTATGCCCGATAACACCATTAAGAGTTTTTTTTCAAATACCTTCAATTTCGGGAGCAAAAAATTAGTGAAAAAACCTTTTTTTTTGGGCCGTTACAGTGGCCTTACCCCTTAACGTACCCAAATATCTAACAATTAACTGATTTTCGTCTATAATTAAGTGAAAATACATCCCAGTGTACTGGTAAAATTTTAAGCCAAGTTACCGAAATTACAACGAAAAATGACGACTCTAAAAATTGTCTAGTTTATACGGCACTTTATGGAGATGACATGCTGGCTACATTTCTATCTAGTAATTTATACACTGAATAACTCTACATGTCTGATATAAATTGCTCTACGCGTGTCGAAAAAACTAAAGATTCCGTAACGACAAAAAAAAACATGGGCGACCGAATGTT
This sequence comes from Ophion obscuratus, assembly GCA_964007375.1. Classification (NCBI taxonomy): domain Eukaryota; kingdom Metazoa; phylum Arthropoda; class Insecta; order Hymenoptera; family Ichneumonidae; genus Ophion; species Ophion obscuratus. Next base: position 5,501,484 of record OZ023319.1, read on the forward strand.
TAACTTGGAAAAAAGTGATTAGCAGAAAAAATTTCGTAACCGTGACTTTTCAGACAAATTTCTAAATCTACTCTTTTTATGCGATTTTTTTATTTCAGTTTTGTCGTTGGGTACAATAATTGATTGAAAATTATTTTTCGTTAAACGCCAGTATAATTTATCGATGATTCAGAAAGGCCCTGGTTATGCACCGACAAATCGCACCCCCCCCCCCCCCCCCCCCCAAGGAATACCGCAACTTCGTTTATCTCGAAACTGTTTTTCAAGTCGGCCAGTACGATATCTCGATTACCAATTGGCCGATTGAGCTCAGATTTGACATACACCTTCAGTAGACTGTTTTTCAAAGTTGGTAGCAGAATTGAGATGTAATAATTATTTTGAAATATATAACTCTCAGAACAGTCGGAAAAATAGAAAAAATTGATAATTAAAGTTAAGCATGCTGCGATTTCGTGAGAAATTCTTTTTGTTGAATTCGGTGCCAAACATCGCAACACTCATACATATTGAAAATATTTTTGTTTTTTTTTTATTTCACATTCGTACAAAGTCCACAACCCTGGTCGCCAATTGGAAGCGTTTTCCGCGCGCCGTTGTAAACAAACGAGCAAAAGTACGTCGAACTTTTTTAAAATTTGTACACATTTTTGAAGGATCAATGCGTGTGAAAAAATTCAGAAAAAAAACTCATACAGTTTGAAGGGAGAGATACCTTTAGCGAGGAATTTTTTTTCTGATTTTCATGTTTTTTTTTTAAAGGGAAGATTTTTTCACAATTTTTTAGACTTAGGGTATGTTTTATTACTACTCTTGGCTATTACATGATATTATTTTTTTGATTATATTTTTAAAATGGTGAAGGTATGGCACCGTCTTCGCAACTGCATTTTCAAAATTGCCGTGACGTATAGCTAAAAAACTAATCGATTGTTTCTGATGAAATTTGGTACAAATATTCCTAACCCTATTGTTTAAAATATGGGCCTAAATGTTTTTGAAAATTAAAAAAATGTCGCAATTTCTTTTGTAACTCAATTTTTTTGTTTCCAAGCGTACCATTTCATCGATTTTTAACATTTCCCACACTTTCTTGGTTCATATTCTGCGTATGAATGTTAAGGCGAGAAATCCCTTTAGAATTTTCAAAAAATTGATTTTTTTACATGTTTCGAAAGTATGATACCCAAAGAATATACTGACCAAAGGAAAACTGGAAATATTGAATATTTGCGGAGTTATCGCATATAGTCTAGAGCGCGGGGACAGCATGCGGTCAGGTAGCGAATCACATGTTGAGACCTCAAACGCGATTATCTCGAAACTACTTTTTCAAAAACTGCTCGTGTTGTAGTTAAAAAAGTTATCGACTCATTTGGATGAAATTTTGGGAGGTTACTCTCAGTAATATTATCGGAAGGATATACCTGAAGTTTTTAAGGTAGCGTGAAAAGAAATAATTTTTTTGGGGTCAAATATGTCGAAAAAATTGTCGAAAATTCGAACTTAGGAATAAAAAGGCTCGCAAATTTTCAATTTTCCACTTTTTCATCATTTTTTAGGTATATCCTTCCCCTTAATATGTCAGTAAACGAACGACACTTATTAAATCTTTTTCAGATCAACAGAGAAAAAGTGACAACAGGAGCACTCTTCGATGTCGCGGAAAACAGGCGTCCGAAGACCCTTAATAACCCCGCCATTTTGTTGGTCATCCCAAAAATACAATTTTTTTAAAAACTTGATATTTATGATAAACTCATGTCCAAATTTGAAAATGATACGATTATTTCATCCCCTCTAAAAAAATTCCCGAAAAAGACCTATTTTCCACGCTCCTAAAGGGATTTCTCGTCATAATGAAAGAAAAATGTTCGATGGTTTTTTCTACACATTAATCCCGCCAACGCCACGTGTCACGCCGTCTGACAAAATCCGCCGCAATCCGTTTAGAAGACCGTGCCATACCTCCGCCATTTTTGAAGATTAATAAAAAAAAATACCATGTTACATCCAAAAGAAGTAATAAAACATACCCCAAGTCTCGAAATTGGTGAAGAAATCTTTCCTTTAGAAAAAACATCATTAAAATCAGAATTTTTCTCCTCGCCCAAAGGTCTCCCTTCTCAACAGTTATTCCATCCTGAAGCTCTCTAGACAACAATACTGCCTTGAGCATACCGTTATCTAAAAATTATTATTAAAAACGATATGGGCTGCGGCGAAAAAATAATTACGTGCGGCCAAATATCTCGGCAAATAAATAAAAAATAGAGTTCTCAATATTTCAATGTGTTAAATTTTCTAACAGATGCGTTCCGTGAATTCTCGCGCGGATTCGTAGCTGACGTTAGCAAGTGGAGAATTTTTTGTCGTTTATTTCCAGAGCTGCTTCGATTATACCGGACGACTTGATGTAATCCATTGATACGATGTTGGCGTTGCATCGCCACAAATCGTTGTAACAATCGGTCACGTTCATGTTGACCAGCTCAGCCATTTGTCTGAGTCCACCGAGGGAATCCAAAAGCGCGTCCATCACGTCTGGTGTCAGTTGGGCCATTACGGAGTTCGGTGGTCGATCTTCGCCCCTGTTCAATTCGTTATTTATTCGGGCAATACAACTTGCATTCAGGCGAATCGATATTTATCCATCATAAAAGGACATAACAAGCCGAGCCATGTTAAATGCTTCTTTATGAAATGTGCTCCTGAAATGCTTCATCAAGGATCACGTAGAATTGTGTTGAAGAGCATTCCAAGCTAAGTTCCAAGTAAATCCGATCAGATAATTCTTTTACCATACAAACTTTGCTACCGCTCCCCTCCCCCCATGGATTCAATTTCCAAAACGCTGAAATTTCATTAATTGTGTCTAGGAGCGGTTATAAAAAGTTTCAAGTGAATTTGACCAGATTTTTAAATTTTCTGTACAAATGTTGCCACCCCCTTTTCAGTAAAGGTTCAAGTAAATCTTCTGGCCATATTTTTTTATTTTTCATACAAACTTTGCCACGCCTGTTCTCCCCTTAGGGGTTGAATTTCTGAAAACGCTGAAATACGGGTTTCATTAATTGTGTGAAAAAGCACGAATGCCAAATTTAAAGTGAAACCGACCAGATTTTTTAAAAATTTCCATACAATCCTTGCCACCCCTTTCCTCTCCTTAAGAGTTGAATTTCGAAAAATCCCTTCTTTAATGGTGCCTAGATAATAAAGTCAACATGCCCTCCAAATTTCACGTTTCTACACTCAGCGGTTTAGGCTGGGCGACGATGAGTCAGTCAGTCAGTCAGGACATTGTCATCTATATATATATATATATATATATAGATGAGTGGAAAAAGTTTCTCATTGAATTAGTGATCTCATCGATTATTTAAATTGTTTATGTTGTAATGAAATGTTGTCAAATGTGTATATTTCAAGACTGTCATTAAAGATAAAAATTGAAAATGGTTAGTACACCTTTTTAAGGTAACACGCGTTTTGACCTGACGACAAAATATCCTCGACAAAGTATCCGCGACAAAATATCCGACGACACAATATCCGCAGGATAAAATATCCTCATGACAAAATATCCGCAAGACAAAATATCTGCCGATATTATATTCGCTGTCGGTAATTAAATCTATGATTAACGTTATTACTCTTAAACTAGGACAACTGGCTTCATGAGACAGTGAATGTTTTTCTTTCTGCTGTGTATGTAGTGCTAATGTTTCTTGAAGGAATGACGTTGTATTGCTACAGTTTAAAGTGTGTATGTAGTGCTACAGTTTAAAGTGTGTATGTAGTGCTACAGTTTAAAGTGTTTGAAGAAGGGAGCAAAATTATTAATATATGACGGATATGTTTATTCAAAAAAGAGTGTGAATAAAACAAGCATAACTGGCGTTGTGTTGAGCATAAGAAACGTTCATGTAATATTATTATAGTACATCCTATTATAGTACATACTATTATTATAGTATCCAAGTATATTTGCGTGGCATTGCTAACAATATTTTATTAAACTAATATTATATACAAAAACTTCACAATAAAGAAATAAGTGCAATGAAGAAGCTCGTATTATGCCCCCACCCCACTATCTCACACACCCCACAAAGGTGTTTTGCGCGCGACCCCGTTAATGTGGTGGACGAGATTTAGGATTTTGTCTCGCGGATGTTTTGTCATGAGAATATTTTGTCTTTCGGATATTTTATCTTTCGGATATTTTGTCTTTCGGATATTTTGTCCTCGGATATTTTGTCGCGGATATTTTGTCGTCGGGTCAGATGTGACGTAGCCCTTTCTAAACAAATTGTTTGTGATTAAGTAGGTATTGGTGCAAATCGTTTCCCTTTCGATTATTACCAAAGTCAATGTTGTTTAATTTAATTATGTTATTAACAATAACTGTTGTTTATTTGAATTGTGTAATCTTATGGAGGTAAGTATTGTCAAATTTACATGCAATATTCCAAGGCTGTCATTCATGGATATCTTTTTAGAATGGTTTTTGTGATAAAAATAGATATTGGTGTGAATTCGTGCAACCTAAGTTAGATATACTTGTTGTTACCAAATATCAAAGTATATAATTTTCTTCATTCTATCAAAATTTTTTAAAATTATATTAAGGCATAATTATTCTGTTGATTATTATTATTTTCAAATAAAAATACAAACGCTTTGTAAATTGCTTAGCCTTTCATTTTCGTAAAAGGTCAGACCAGACCACCTTAGTGACTGGAAATTCTAAAAAGTCCAAACGGGAGGCCAAAAAGCCGGACATGCGCGAGCCCATCCGGGCATATGGTAACCCTTAGTCTCTGAGGAATTGGCAATCGTACAGTGGCAAGCTTAGAGTAAAAGCGATGGAATGAAAGTTTGCAAGGGCATACAACGAAAATCAGCAACAAATAATACAACGCGAACTTTTTAATAATTTAAACCACAGAACGATTCAAATCGTTCAGTAGCTCAAATAACTCTGCGCGTAAACCAACCAAAAGTCGCGGTTCTTCTTCAATTATGGCCAATGAAATGTCACGTGTAACGAAATCACAAAAATACTGTCGAAAGCCTCCGGAAGAAAAATAAAATCATTTGTGAAAGATAAAATTGAGAATTACTCACTCGTTTAGTGGATTTCTATTTTCGTAACGATCAATTTTATTGTACAGGTCGTCCAGCGTTTTAACATTCGGCCAGCGATGAGTCACGGGCGGCCATGTGCTCTCGTGGGAGAGCCACACTTTCGGATTGTCGTATCCGATTATCAATCTTTTTCCGGTTGCCCATATCTCCTCGAGGCTCGTTCCCCACCCTTTCGTATTATTTTTCGGCAAATAATAATCGGCGAACTCCTCCTCGAGATAAGCAACCAGATCGTTGTGCAATCTAGTTGCATTTCCAGCGAATCCTGTTACAATTTAACGATTAAAGCGTTAGGCCACAGTAACGGGTATAAAATCATGTGCGAATTTAACCAGTTTTTTCATATGAAAAAGTGATTCACTTATAAAATTAATGACACATCTATTTAGTATGAATATCTCAAGCTGTTAGATAATATATAAAGCATTACCACGTCACTCCAGCCAGTAAAAAAAAACCACAAATAATTTTGAAAAATCGAGTTACTTTATTGAAAAATATTCACGGAGTGTCGACATTTAAAAAAAAATTCTGACGTTTTTTCTCGTTGATTACCATTTTTTTAATATTTTTCCATTCAAATGGCTGTATCTTTGGCAGGGTTTGACGTATTTACATTCGTAAAAAACGAAAATTTGCGTCTTTTTATAGCCTTCCAGAAAAAAATTAATTTATATTTTATTGAGCAAATCGATCGAGCAAGATTTTATTGAGCAAGTTTTTTTTCTCAAGGAAAGACACTCGTTATTTTTTTTTTTTAATTTCTCCGAATTGTGAATACGAAAAACGGATTTTTGGTATTTTTTATATTATGGAATTCCTAAACACCGTGAAGTAACAGCTGTTTTAATTTTTTTTTAAATTAATATTCGATTGAAGAGTGTGGTGCACTCCAAGGCTCCAATACATATCACATACATGTCATATGTATTTCAAAAACCTGCTAAACATACAGCGAGTGCTCCACAGTCTTCAATCGAATATTAATAAAAAAAAATTAAAAATTAAAATAGCTGTTACTTCACGGTGTTTAGGAATCCCATAATATAAAAAATACCAAAAATCCGTTTTTCGTATTCACAATTCGGGGAAATTCTTAAAAATAAAATAACGAGTGTCTTTCCTTGAGAAAAAAAATATTCCTTCATATTTTGCCCTGAAACGGACGTTCGACTTGCTTGATAAAATCTAAATTAATTTTTTTCTGGAAGGCTAGAAAAAGACGCACATTATCATTTTTTACGAATGTAAATATGTCAAATCCTGCCAAAGATACAGCCATTTGAATGGAAAATATTTAAAAAATGGTAATCAACGAGAAAAAACGTCAGAAATTTGTTTCAAATATCAACACTCCGTGAATAAGTTTCAATAAAGTAACGCGATTTTTCAAAATTATTTGTGGATTTTTTTTACTGACTGAAGTGACGTGGAATGCCTCATGTATATATTTTTTTGCGGTGTACGAAATGGCTGACTACTAGAAACTTCACGGAACAGCTTTTTTCCAATTGGCGTGACGAAAACCTTCAACAATTATGTTCCTAATTGCATTTTGCAGAGAAGTACGTATGGAATTTCTGATTAATCGAAAAATTTACATTTTACGAGCAGTCATAAGGGCATTTTTAACTGAAAATTCATTTCTTAAGTTCAAATACCTACAACTTTTGAATAAAACAATATTTTTTAAATTCCGTACGTATAAAAAAAGATAAAAAAAGAAAATATTAGTAGTCGGCCATTTGTACATCGAAAACAAAAATTCCAACAGCTTGATATTCATACTAAATAGATGTGTAATTAATTTTATGAGTGAATCACTTTTTCATACGGAAAAAAATTGTTAAATTCGCACATGATTTTATACCCGTTACTGTGGCCTAACCCCTTAAACAGCCTGTGCGATAGTTTTTTTTTTTTTTTTCGTTCACGAACACATTCGTCACCTCGATGAATTTTCAAAATCAGTTACGATCCCGAGACGACTCACCGACCGGAAACTCTTGAACGTCAAATATGACGATTTCCTGAGTATTGTTGAGGAATGTTTTGACATCGTCTATGACTAGTTTCAACGGATGAACGCTGAAGTATCCGTGATTGACCCACCAGACTTCTTTGGTTCCCGGATAACGACCGACCCTTAAGTCCAAGTATCGAACCCCGTAAATCAATTGGCTAAGTACGTCCTCGTCCTGCGTATCAATCATGATTAACAATCGATTGCAGACGTTGAATTTTTCCCATACTCGTTAAACTTTGATTCCGAAGCTTGAATGAATTATACGGCGATTAGAAATTGCGTCGTTATCGACGTTAATGCTTCGTGTTGCTTTGTTTTTCGCGATCTTTCGCGAATGAAATTGCAAACGTCCAATTTGTCCACTCGACTGATTCAACGATAAATTCCCGCACTTACGCGGGTGGTCTACTATGAAATCCCAAAAGGCGATGGATATTATTGGCAATTTAATGTGGCTGGTTGAACGGGTAATATTATTTTTAATGTGTCATTGGCGTGAGTGTCAATAAAAATGGGTAAAATTTCGAAAAAAAAATTAAATAAAATAATCAGTAAGTTTACTCAGCATGGAGGGAAAGGCCCTTCGTACTCGAGCGTTCAGAAGGTGCACTAATTCGCATCCCCTTGGTGCGAAGCAAAATGAAATTTATTCAAGCATAACGCCGTGATGGTTACGTCGGAGCGCTTTTTAAGGGGTAACACCATTGTAAGCGTCTAAAATGAAGCGATTTTTTTCGGTGGAAGGACGGGAAGATAATAATATTCAAGGATGTTATTACCCACATCTTCAAGTGAACAAAAACAAAATTATATGAAAAAATTGAACAAAGTGGTGACGCTGAAGCCATTCTGGCGAGGCATGTTGAACTAGAGACGCTCTGCGGCACGCAGTTAAACTGACGCAAATTTGAATGTCGAAAAAACAAATTCGATTAATTTACATGAGTATATCTAGAGAAATACGTAGGGGATTTTGAAAATATTAATTTTTGTGTAATTCGCAAGCGTTTAAAGTAAAAACCCCCATTTTCTACGGAAAAAGGACACTCATTTGTTAATAAATAATGTTATACTTAACTCATGGAAAATCGCGTACGCATTTCTCTTAGGAATGTTATTTTAAAGATGTGTTTAAGGGGTTACCCCCATTTTCGATTTTGAAAAAATCGATTTTTTTATTGCATTTTTTTGAAGTACAAGTATCTGAGAATATGTCCTGAAAATTTCAAGTCGATCCGAACAAAATTGACTGAGATATGAGCGTTGAAAGAGAAGAATCCGTTGTGTAAACGACCGGAAATTGAAACTTCAAACGCGTTTTTCTCAAAATGGCATTTCTGAAGTCGGTGACCAAGATTACTCGAACACCAATGAACCGATCTTCTTGAAATTTTGCAGGCTTATTTAATACATAAAAATGTAGTCTTTAATCGTTCGATTTTTTTTTTCGAAAAAAAATGGCCGTTTTATAGCCAAAAAACGGCCGTTTTTTTCGATAAAATCGAACCATTAACTTTGACTGTCCGCCATTTTGTGACAAATGAATATTTTTTAAAATCCTTCGATTAAAGACTAGTTTATACTTATATTTGACTAAATCCATCCGCATTTTTTTCTTCAGATGATCCACTTCGCCGCAATGTTGGTCACCGCAAACCGTGTATATAAAAACATTATTTCATTGACGGCCATTTGCCACTAAACAATGTAATATTTTTCAATAAAAAAATTACTGAAAGTTCTTCAAGACGTGTTCTTTAAGATGGTATATTGATCGATTAAAAATGTTTTGTAGTTTTCTTTTAAAAAATTCATGAAAAAGGCCTTTTTTGCGCTGCAAGTGGGGGTAACGCCTTAAAATTTGGAGTGAATAAAATGAAAGTTTTTGGAGTTATGCTGCGTGCCTTTTTCAAAAATTGTGTTTCGAAAAAAAAGGTCGACGTCTCGCACACGGGCCAGCCATTGCCACTGCAGACCCACGTGGACCTGCGGGTCTTTTTTTACGGGTACCAAACTTTTTTCTCCTTATTCTAGATGGTTCAAAGCATCTCTTGAGTCAATGGAAAAAATCCATTTTTTGAATTCTACGGTGGTGTTAGTTCTACTTAAGGCGGGATATACATTTAGACCCGAAAAAAATAAGCAATATTGAGGGATTTTTTGAACTGAGAAATAATTATTCTACAATTATCAAACTTTAGATATACTTTGATAGTATATTTAAGTATACAAAACAATTTTTTCAAATTATTTCATCATGAAAATGACGGAGCTGTGGTAGAGTGTTACAGCAAGATCGCCGCGGGAGTTGCGAATTGGCGTGCAGTCTAGCTTCCCGTAGACTTTGATTTGCAAAAAAGTTCAAACATTTTTTAAGTTAGAACACGTGTAGTTTCTATGTGACGGTAATTGAAATGACGAAAATGTAAATTTAAGAAAATGGCACGCATTTACAAAAAAGAATCAACATTTCACGCAACATTTCTGTAAAATGTGGATGAAAAAAGTAGTTTTTTTTCCAATTTTTCAAAAAAAATTCTCGTCAAGTAGAAGGTACCAATATTATCAATATTTCTACCAAGTTTCAAATCAATCGGCTTAATAGTTTTTGAGTAATCCTGCACGCCAATTTCGATAATGCACTTTTGAGAAAAACGCGTTTGAAGTTCACGCCCGCTGATAATTGGTCAATTACGGTTCCGCCTTATCAAAAATTAGTCACAATCAATTATTATACCCAACGATAAACTGGAAGAAAAAAACGCGCAAATTTAGAAGATTTAGACATTTTTCATTTTGTCGGAAAAGTCGCGGCTACGAAAATTCGTCACATTTTTTCAAGTTTCATCATTAATATTTTCTTTAAACATTCAGTGAACCCTTGTTTTGATTGTCGTTTGTTGATAGAAGTGTGGCCAGCGTGTCATCTCCATAAAGTGCCGTATAAATGAGACTATTTTTCGAGTTGTAATTTTTCGTTACAAGTTCGGCAACTTTGCCTTGAATTTTATCAGTATACTAGGATGTATTTTGATCTAATTGTATGCTGGAATTTTTCACGATTTTTTCGCAGAATATTATTATAATTATTTTTTATTTAGCATTAAAATGATTTTTTTCTATATTTCGGTAACAAATTATGTTAGTAAAAAAATGTCTATAATTTTTTTCGTTTTAGACCAATGAGGTGGCCAAAATTATGTGCACCATCCAGCCACTCACCTTCAGAGCAATGCTAAATATTTCCGATTATTTCTAGTTTTTGAAAAAAATCATACAGCGATTTTTGCAAATATGAACACTAATGATGTAATAAAAATAAAATAAATCGCTCGGGCAGTTTTTTTTTATAACTAATACCCAAACTATACAGAGATTTTTCTGATGTCACTGAGGCGCTCGCAGTGAATTCGATCAAGTTGCACGTACGATTTTCAATGGAATTCACGAATTTGCATGTCCCTATCCGCGCATTAACGGGCTACATCTACCTAAGTGTTTTCTAAAGTGTATTTCCAAAAATATTTTTATTCGATAGTATCACCTTTTAGCGATATTTCCTGAAAATTTCATTGAAATATTCCTAAAATTTAATGACCTGCAGTCGGCTGGGCGAGCGGTAGTAGCACCATACGTCAAACTTTAAACGCGTTTTTTCCGAAACACTGTTTTCAAAGTCAGTGGGCATGATATCTCGAGAACCACTTAATGGATTATTTCCAAATTCACAGGACATACGATGAGAATCATTTAAAGGTCGTTGACGATCTTACTTTTTCGAAATCGATCTTCATTTTTTTTAAGTTACATAAAAATGACGACTTTTTTCATAGGTTTTGGGGGCTCGAGTTTCAATGCGTCGCCACGTTGTTAAAAAAAAATTATTAAAAAAATCGACGATCGTCAACGACTCGTATTTATTGTTAACTTGAATAACCCGTTTAGTTTTTAGATTTCAGATTCACCGTTTAATCCGGGGAATGTCCACCGCCAGACGTCGCGAAAAAAATTCATAATCTGTCGGCGGTGATTTTTTTGTTATTTTTCTGTACTTTTCGGTGATTTTTATACGCCCTCGATATATGTACCTTAATGTTAGAAAAATGCGTTTCTTTTCCACCAACAGTTTTCCACCACCGAAATTCGGAATTTGGCCATTTTTTTCGGGTCTCTAGGTAGATGTAGCCTCTTAAGCTTCAAAATTATGTACGTGCTTTTTAACAGTCTTATTTGGTTGCCCGGAATTCATTTAATCCTATACTTATTATAATTAAATTAAATGTTTACTTGCGTGATGACGTATTTGTCGACTAGAGTTTCCAATTTCGCTTGATCGTTTTTGTAATAAGCTCCCGAGTCGTGTGTCCCGGGAATGAAAATCTCGTTTAATTTTTTCGATCCAAGAATGTTTTTTTTCTCACTCATCCAGTTTGGGTGGGTCGCCAGGCATCTCGTTCCGCGCACCGTCCCATTTCCGATCCAGGCAACGTGATATTCTAAACAAGCACGTGGAGATTCCGATCACAATTGTACCTTCAGCTGCTGTTCAATTTTCATTACAAATCATTGGGGTAATGTTCCGAAAGCCCCACCCCCCTCCCCGATCGACCTGAAATTTTGCACAAACCTTTCTTTGAATATTTTAAGACAACCCCTAAAGGGATTTTTGGCGACGCGCAATAGTTTTTGGGCTTTGGTTTGTTTGGGTACTTTTCTTTCCACAAAACAGAGAACGCCACAAAATATACAGGGTGTTTCTCACATGGACCGACAACATTTTTTGGGAGATTAGGTGGTCATTTGCTACTTTTTTCGCCCTTAGACCCTATGTCCTAAATGTCTCGGTAATTAAAATGATTTTTTTTCGTCATCTTTTATTACCCGAAATTTCGCCTTTAAATCGTCATAAATGTTTTGTTTGTCGAAATAATTTTCCTTGCATTCTGTAATGTATGTTTATCATAAATAAATCATTATTTGACACAATTGGTTTCAAGAAAATTACTCTTGAGCATCCACTCTTAAAAAAGTATAAATGTATGAAAAATGTCAACTCCTAAATTCATTATAAAAAAAAAAACTCATTCTCTTTATTTTGACCACATAATGAATGATTTTTATGACATGTAGCATACCGTTGGAAAGCGTATAAAGTAGAGAACTTTTTAAAACAATGATAAGTTCAAAATAGCTTTTATTTATTTTCATAATGAATTTAGAAGTTGACATTTTTCATATATTTACGCATTTTTAAGACTTTTGAAGCTCATGAGTTATTTTCTTGAGACCAATTGTATCCAATAATGATTTAATTATAACAAACATACATTGCAGAATACAATAAAAATTATTTCGTGCTGTTCGAACCACAAACAAAAAAGTTATGACGATTTAAAGGCGATATGTCGAGTAATTGAAAAAAAAAACTTAAAAAAAATCATATCTTAATTACCGTGACAATTAGAACATAGGGTCTACGAGTGAAAAAGGTAGCAAATGACCCCGTCAATCCCAAAAAAATTGTGTCGGTCTATGCACCAAACACCCTGTATAGGTATGAACGGAGACATAGCAGATAAAGATATAGTCGACGCACTTTAAATAAAAAAGTTTAAAATTGAATATCTCAGACACTGTTGCGAGTCGCCAAAAATCCCTTTGGGCGTTGTCTTAAAATATTAAAAGGAAATTTTGTGCAAAATTTCAGCTCGATCGGGTTACGAAACCTTACCCTTCAAAAAACTTTAGAATTCAATATCTCGAAAACTATTGCGAGTCGCCAAAAAACCCTTTAGGGGTTATCTTCAAATATTAAAAGGAAGGATCGTCTAAAATTTCAGCTCGATCGGCGGGGGGGGGGGGTCAGAACCTTACCCTTAAAAAAACCTTAAAAATTCAATATCTCGAAAAGTATTGCGAGCTGCCAAAAATCCGTTTAGGGTTTATCTTAAAATATTGAAAGGAAGGATTGTGCACAATTTCAGCTCGATAGGGGGGGGGGGGGGGGGCTTATCCAATCATTGGCCACACTCACTAAGGCAGCGCTCGCGAAACGTTAGTTCCGAGGTTGCCACGAATGCACCGGATATCCCTGTTTTTCGAAAGCCCTGCAGAGTTTCCGGTTGAAAACTGTAAATGGCCTCGGTGCCATTGATTTCCGGCTCGCCGTCGTAAAGCACGAATCGGTCGCCCTCCCGCAAATCCAAAATCTTCCAATGAATTCCGATCTCTCGGATCACTTTGCGACTCATCAAAGGCGACACGACGATTCCCAAACGAAATTCCGTACTCCCTGATGCACGAATATGTAAACTTTTTTTTTTATTCAACTACAAGCATCACCGCGTTTACGAAATTGCCATTCGCAATTTATTTTCTTGCTTCCGCGTCACGAACCATTTCCGCTTTTGTGGCCTTCCTCGGGCAGTGGAAATCCTCGACAGAGAGCGAGTAAGGCGATTACAATTGTTGCACTTGCGAGCATGGAGAACATTTTCTTTTCATTCGAATTGAAATGATGGCAAAGAAAAATAAGCGATGTTCAATTTTCGGCGTATAAACGAGGAGAAACGTTGTTCGAAAGTGCACACCGGATATGAAACGCGACGCGGAACTCGAGGACTGCCGAGAGGACCATAACACTCTGGTCACGCTACCACACAGTCGGTTAATTATTCGTGACGTAGATTTCAAACATACATTCACTGCGATTCGTAATTGCGTAACTATATACGAAGCAAATGCACATAGTGGCGAGTATACAGGGTGCTCCACTTAAGGCCTTACAACTGAGGGGAAAAAAATGTTTGACCGTTTTTTTTTATTTGCTCAAGGTATTCCTTGGGGGGAGGGGAGGGGCGTATTTTATGGGGGGATTAAGGGATAATATCTGTTTGACATTTTTTTTCAATTTTTTTGATTTACTGTATTCTGTATTGGCTTATATTTTTGATGACATTTTTTTTTTCAACACTGGTATAAGCTGAATTTGGAAACAGTGCAATAATTGCGTAACTATCTACGAAGCAAATGCACATAGTTGCGAGTATACAGGGTGCTCCACTTAAGGGGGTCGTCTAGGGTGTCAGATCAAAAGAAGGGAAAGCGGCCTTGCATGACTTCTTTGAAGAAGAGGAAGGAAGGTGTAGCGGAAGGTCCAGGCATAGCAGATTGATGGTGAGACCATCTTTTTTTATTATGAATTATATGCAACAACTTTCAAACGCGTTTTTCTCAAAACGCGATTTTTTCAAACTGCTGCCATGATATCTCAAAAACTATTTGATTGATTCTGCTCAAATTTATACAGCATCTTTAGTACAAATGTAACTACAAGTTGAACTAAAATAATTAAGATTGCTTCGTTAGTTTTTTTTTATCAGCTATATAAAACCCAAAAAAATACGAAAAATTGATTTTCTTTTCTAAAGCGGAAAAAGGTCATTTTTTGGAATTCTAACTTTATTTTAGTTCCATGTAGAGCCTCAAGTCTCACAATTAAAATTGCGTTTGGTTTTTTATTTCAGATAAGCAGAACGCCCGGAATCATGGCAGCAGTGGAGCACCTCTTTTTATATGTGTTCCTGTTGAGGGGTGTATCTCCGACTATATTCTATATAATGACTTCAAAAAATTCACAAAGTTTGTTCAAATGTTAATAAAAATGATATACAATTTATAAAACATTTTATTTTAATGGTTTGCCAAAAAAAAAATTCCCCAAAAAAAGCATTAAAAAACGGCCTTCACATTAGACGACCCCGTTAAGGCGTTACATCTGGGGGAAAAAAATGTTTGACTGTTTTTTTTTTATTGATTCAAAGTATTCCTTTGGGAGGGGGGGCCTATTTTGTAGGCGGATTCAGGGATAATATCTGTTTGATATTTTTTTTTTGTTCAATTTTTTTATTGACTTTATTCTGTATTGGCTTATATTTTTTACGGATTTTTTTTTTAAATACTTGTAACAGCTGAACTTCGAAACACCTCTGATAGCTTAGAAATTCGGCTTCTCATTGCGAGCACGTGCTACTGTTTGTACATTCGCTATTCGTAAACAGTTTTCTGTTTATTTTTGTTGGAATGATGATTTGAAAAATTAGTTATAAAGAGTATATGAACGAAAAGAGAAGTAAAACTAATTATGTAACGCGTATAAGAAGCAAAATTTAAGCAATTTCAATCGGGTTTTTTCTCGAAACATTGATTTAAAAATTTTACAAACAATTTTTATTAGATTGACTTGAAATTTTAACTGCAGCTTCTCAGATAGATTGTTTACCGAAGTACACATGGTTTATACGGTTAATTAACAATTACGGTTTTTATAAACAAATTACGATCGATTTTTTCAGGGAAATTTAATTTTTTTTAAACTAATGCCAAATTCGTAAAAATTAATATTTTTTAATATTGCTGTGTACTTCTGTTCTTGCTCCGAAGTGCTGTACACCATAATTTTGTTTGTTTTTAATTTTTAAAAAAATTGTTAACCTCAATATATAATGAACAAGTGGCTAAAAGGATTTTTTATTTGGCCTTATAGTTTCGTATAAAAATCCAGAAAATTCCCTCTTTTGCGCTTCAAATAGATATTACCCCTTAAAGAGGGCCCCCATCTGAATCCTTTATCAATTACAGTGGTGCTTAACGATAATAAGTGATAATTAATTATTATACCCAACGATGGATTGGAATAAAAAATTTCACGCGAATTTGTGGATTTAGACATTTTATACTGGTCAAATTACCCAATATACTGGTCAAATTTCAAGTCAAGTTACCGAACTTTTGAAGAAAAATTACGGCTCTTAAAATCGTCTAAGTACGATGCGTCGTTATTAGTACTGATACACTTTTTATACATTTTTGAGACATTTTTGACTATTGATAGATTTTTGTAGATAGAATTTGGGGGAAGGGGGTCTGCCAGGCGTTACGGTCTACGTACGTGGGGGGAAGAGGGTAGTTTCTATATGACGATAAATAAAATGAAGAAAATGCAAATTTGAGAAAATGGCACGCATTTACAAAAAAAATCAACATTTCACGCAACATTTCAGTAAAATGTGGATTAAAAAAGTCGTTTTTTTCCAATTTTTTAAAAACAATTTTCGTCAAATAGAAGGTACCAGTATTATCAATATTTCTACCAAGTTTCAACTCAATCGGCTTACTAGTGTTTGAGTCATTCTGCACGCCAGTTTCGATAATGCAATTTTAAGAAAAACGCGTTTGAAGTTCACGCCCGCTCCGAATCCGAGCGGTGGGGCACAGCGTTGGCGGGCTGTAGCGTTTCAAGTTTTTCGAATTTCGCTTTGAAACTTTGGGAAAGTATTCTCCATATATAGTTCCATCGTTAAAAGAAAAAAAAAGAAATCGATTTTTGCGCGTTGTTAATTTATATCCCGCCTCAAAACTCGCGCGCAATTTTACCGTAGAAAGTTGACAGCTTTCCATACGAAATGTCAGTTAAGGGGGGAAGTCAGTGTGCAAGAGCTTGCTTTCCCACTTTCCCCAAGCAAAATTTGATTTTTTTTTGTTTTTTATAATTCTTGAAAATAGACATATTCAAAAATATGTTGGCAACATTTCTATTCACAAGTCCAAAAATTGACGGAGTTACAGTCACTTTAGTAGAAACAGGTAGCGCGTACAGTTAGTGCCCTCAGTCCCTTCAGGTGTGGCATCGTTCACAGTATATGAAGTGCGGGCTCTTATTATTTTGTGAAATATAATGAAGATGAAGAACTGTCATATTGCCCACGACTAGATACTTTAAAGGGCTACACCGTGTGAACGCTGAAAATTTGAGTAATTTTTGGGAATTTTTTGGAAGAAAAGTACTCAATTAAATGTTTCGGAAAATTAAGAATATATTTGGCTACGTTTGATCTATATTACATAATTTTTTCATAGAAAAATATTGAGATCCAAGCGACGTATGCGCTGCCTTCGGAGACGCCAAAAAAAGTTCCTCCACTGCTGACACGATTCCGTCCAATTGAGTAGTTGAAACCGAAAAAGGAAAAAATGTTGTCAAACTGGAAGGTATTTCATGTACAATGACGATTTTGATATTTTCGAAAAATATCAAAATCTAACAAAATGGCGTAATTATGAAAAAAGTTTTGTTTTTTTGCCTATAAAATGATCGTTTTTTTTCAATGCCAAATCGTCAATTCTCATCCAATCAAAAATATCCTACGTCATTGTAGAGTAAATATATCCAAGAGTACTCAGTTCAAATTTCAAGTCAATCGGATAATTGCTCTTTGAGTTACAATGTCAGCAAATATGAAAAATCTCATTTCGAGAAAAACGCGTTTAAGGGGTAACCCCCACTTGCGATTTTGAAAAAATCAATTTTTTTTTATTGCATTTTTTTGAAGTATAAGTATCTGAGAATATGTCCTGAAAATTTCAAGTCGATCCGAACAAAATTGACTGAGATATGAGCGTTGAAAGAGAAGAATCCGTTCTTCGTGTAAACTGAAGTGGAAACTTTAAACGCGTTTTTCTCAAAATGGCATTTCTGAAGTCGGTGACCAAGATTACTCGAACACTAATGAACCGATCTTCTTGAAATTTTGCAGGCTTATTTAATACATAAAAATGTAGTCTTTAATCGTTCGATTTTTTTTTTCGAAAAAATGGCCGTCTTATTGCCAAAAAACGGCCGTTTTTTTCCGTTAAAATCGAACCATTAACTTTGACTGTCCGCCATTTTGTGAAAAATGAATATTTTTTAAAGTCCTTCGATTAAAGACTAGTTTATACTTATATTTGACTAAATCCATCCGCATTTTTCTTTCAGATGATCCACTTCGCCGCAATGTTGGTCACCGCAAACCGTGTATATAAAAACATTATTTCATTGACGGTCATTTGCCACTAAACAATGTAATATTTTTCAATAAAAAAATTACTGAAAGTTCTTCAAGATGTGTTCCTTAATATGGTATATTGATCGATGAAAAAAGTTTTGTAGTTTTCTTTAAAAAAATTCATGAAAAAGGCCTTTTTTTGCGCTACAAGTGGGGGTAAGGCGTTAAAGATTTAACTATCGATTTTTGCAAGACAATATGATCAGAGATAGGGCCTTGAATTTTTTACAGGATATTCTTGAAAGTATAAACTATCGAAAAAAGCAACAAAAAAATCGATTTTTTGAAAGTGTCACACTGGTATAGCCCCTTAATGTAAGTATCAATATTCTAGGAAAAAACGTAGCTTCATATCAAGAAAAACGGAACGAAAACTTCGAATGCGTTTTTCTCGAAACTACTTTTTTCGACCTTGTTCCAGCGAATACTAAAAAACTTATAAACCGATTTTCAATTTTTTTTTACTTTTTTGTAATCGCAGTGACTAAGGTTGTACGTAGTAGATTTAAAAATTTTTGCTAATTACTATTTTTGAAAACGGTTTGAATACAAAAAAGGGCCTTGAAAATAGAAAAAATGTCCAAGTTGTCGACATTTTGTTTAAAAAATACCAAAACATAAAAAACCAAAGCATAACGATAACTACATTTTTATAGATATCGATAAATTATTGACTTTTTATTTACCGTTTTGTATATATTTGTTTTACAATTTGTGTACGCCCCCTAAGAGATCCACAATCTTAATTTAAAAAAAATGAAATAAAAGAAATTGAAAAGAACTTTCGTTGCATTCCAACGATCGAAACTTCAACGCCATCACTCTATATATATTGCTGATCCACGTTCGAGTGGACTCGTGATTTAATGCGAGTGCAGGTATAACCCAATCGACAGACTGCAAACACGTGCATTCTAAAACAATAAAACTGGCAATATCTATAGTAACTGTGATAAGAAAAATAACCTTGCTCTTACGTGGCTACGCTGCAGTTCGGAAAACTCAGCTATACAAAAAAAATTGGTTAAACTTACAAGTAGATAAAGAATGTGAAATAAATTGGTAAGAAATTATTCGTTATTGAAATACTGTTGGCTAAAAACGGACCCTCTATCCCTGGGCAACTTGGTAATCCGGACTTGTCTTTCGTGCACCACGACTCGTTGCTGATCAACGACGCGATGTAGGAGAGAGATTCGTGTACGCTCGGACAGTACTCGTCGATATACTTCCGTTTACGACGATAAAAAAGTTGAATATAGTGTTCAAGGTCAGCAGCGTCATGCGATAAAACCTAAATGGGTGTACACGGGGAGTGAAACATTTGTTGTTCTATTGTAGAATGATCAGCTGCAACGAACACCTATAGTAATTCAATCTGGAAGCCTTGAAGCTCTACACTGTGCGCGATGACATCCTCGCATGACATCTCGCAGTGCCTACAATAGGCACATCATTACGGTCACTCAACCTCAATTAGGGCCAACATACCAATAACACGACATTTAAGACGACATTAAAAGTTGAAGAATTGATTCTCGGAGAAAATAAAAAAACAGATGTACATTTTCGTGCGCATGGATACCAGGGTGGGTCGAAACACAAAGTTCGACTCTTGTCTCTTTGAAATGTAGTATTAGGTATAATCAATTTTGTTCTAGCCGCAAATAAAATCGGGAAAAATTATAATATTGTCTACTATTTTATTGCAAAAATTCACGATTTAGGTTGAAACTCCAAAAATTGAATACCGAATTAATATTGGTTCAATCCAATATAGACATTCTTAGAACTGACCTTTAAGGGCCTATGCCAGTGTGACACTTAAAAAAAATTGATTTTTTTGCCTTTTTCGACAGTTTATACTTTCAAGAATATCCTTTAAACATTTCTAGGCCGTATTTTATTCATTTTATCTTGCAAAAATCGATAGTCAAATCTTAAAACGCGTTTTTCTCGAAATGCGATTTTCAAAATTTGCTGACATTGTAACTCAAAGAGCAATTATCCGATTGACTCGAAATTTGAACTGAGTACGCTTGAATATATTTACAATTACGTAGGATATTTTTGATTGGATAAAAATTGACGATTTGGCATTGAAAAAAAAAACGACTATTTTATAGACAAGAAAACAGACTTTTTTTTCATAACTACGCCATTTTATTAGATTTTGATATTTTTCGAAAATCCTACGTCATTGTAGTGGAAATACCTTCCAGTTTAACGATTTTTTTTCCTTTTTTGGTTTTAGCTACTCAATCGGCCGGAATCATGTCAGCAGTGGAGAAACTTTTTTTTGGCACCGCCGAAAACTGGGCACAAGTCGCTTGGATCTCAATATTTTTCTATGAAAAAATTACGTAATATAGGTCAAATATAGCCAAATATATTCTCAATTTTTGGAAACATTTAATTGAGTATTTTTCTTCCAAAAAATTCCCGAAAATCACCCAAATTTTCAGCGTTCACACTGGTATAGCCCCTTAAAGCTATCAAAGGCTATATAAAAAATATCGATATTAATATTTGTACACAGATTACAGATATTTTTAAAACGCATGTATTCCTGTCATATTAAGGGGCTAGCTAGGGTACGGGGAATATTACGAACGTCGTTCATTGCTCGAGGCAACTCAAATTGATGAGAAAGGGACGACATATTATGCAGGAATAGCCGATTGTAGGTAAACTTATGATTACACTGTTAATAAAACTATACGTGTTTGTCTCAAAACGGTTTTTCAAAACGGTGTACACGATTTCTCGACATCTAATGAACGGATTGACTTGAAATTTAGCACACTTATTCAGTGTAATAGTAGTTTAGTCTTGACCGACGTTTTATTTCTTAACATTTTTTTCATTAGTTATTAACAATAATGTCATTTATCCTCGAAAAAAAAATCTATTTTTTTTTATGATTGAAACATGATGACAAAAAAGGCTCGGTCAAGTCTTCGCCAATATCATGTATTTTAAGAAGAAAATAAACTCGTTTACTTTTTGTTTCAGATCTCCCGGATGGCCAAAATCAAGTACACCGTTACGTTCAAAGGTCCTTGACCAGATTGTCTATAACTTCTTTAATTGTACACTTTTGTTTTCAAATGAAATTTGGAACAGAACTTTTTTAAGGCCTTATATACGCGAAAAATTTCAAAGTTTTTCATTTTTATTTTATTTTCGATTAGGAACGGTTAGGAATATTTTAAGCTTTACAGAATTGAAAAATTCCAATAATTCCAAAAATAAGGTAAAATTGTATTTGTAATCGGTAAGCCGAAAAAAGCCGTTTTTCCACCACTTTTCTTAACTTTGTGAAAGTTCTAACTCGTGAACGAAGGTTCAGATAGCTTTGAAATTTGTACAACATATTCTTAGTATCATCACCTATCGTGTGAACCACAGAGACAAAAATTTCAATGACACAAAAAAATATAAAAAATAAAATACCGACAGAAAATTGAGTAAAAAATTTGGAAGTTTGGAATTAAAAAACAATAATATTGTTGGTTCACACTGAAGATACATTCATTGTGCAATTATAAATATGTTAATATTTCTTTCAGACACCCACATCGATGCCGAGAACTTTCACCATCAACGCGCGCGCAAAAAAAATACATTGCTTTATTATCTTATATCTCCGCCATTTCTTAATATTTCTGATTTTTTTTTTACATATACTTAACCATGTGAATAGATGATCCGCAAAGAAATGTTGTCGATATATGCGTCATTTTTTTGACCGCGTCTAGAAAAGTACCTTCGAAAATCGGCAAAATCGCATACATAAGGCCTTAAGGGAGACTTTGTCCCGGATTGAGCAGCGGGAGATGTTAGCGGCTCAACATGAGCAGCTCGAAGAAGAGGAGGGATGCCTCTATGGACCAGGCATTGCCGATTAGCGGTAATTATAAACACATTTGTGTAAACACATTACAAAACTTTAAACGCGTTTTTCTCGAAAACACGTTTTTAAAAATGGCTGACATTCTCCTGACCGCTGTAATCAACATATCGACCTGAAATTTGGAGAGCATACTCAGAAAATATATCTTCACGGAATGACGGATCGTTTTTTCGATAGATACATTTTTGCATTTATTATTTATCCTTTTATGCGAAAAAAAACGCGAAAATTCGATTTTTTTTTTAATTGCCGCCATTTTCCGAAATTTGTACTAAACGAAAAACCCATCCGTCATTCCATGACCAAAGGATCACAGATTGATAATATGCTTTGAATTTGTGTTTCAGATCAACAAAGAGGGGGGAGTGATGTCAGCCGTTTACCTCCCGCGATTTGAGGACCTGTTTTCGCGGAGCTGCAACGGCCGCCATTTTGGTTTTTTGTTTTCAAAAAAAAATTTTTTTGACGTTCTGTATATCATGAATAAAAGCAAGAAAAAAGCCGCACTCAAAAAGCTTTACTCGTTTCCTTTAAAAAAAATAAAATGTAAACACCTGAAATATGGCACTCCAAGGACAAAGTCTCCGTTAATATACATACAAATAAATATCCCAACTATTGTTCAATCATCTTACTTATTCCTTCAATTTTTTAAAAATAAGTAGCCCAACGCCTTAAAAAGGACGAGAATTGAATTGTTGTTTTTGTCGAAGAACTCTATCGTGTACGTTTCATTTAAAAACCCGTTATTTCCAGAATAAACCCTTTCAATATTTCTATGCACTGATATTTTTTGAGAATTCGACGAATACTTGCTGTAATTACAGGCAAACGAAAAAATTCCATTCGCCAAAAAAAAAAACGCCTCGCAAGTTTTCTCGTTCAATTCTGAAACAAGAACAATGGACAGGAAAAATGGATTGAGACACAATTGTTTTTTTCGGGGCTTTAATATTTTCCTTTATTACAAAACTGAAAAAAAAAAAACGAAAAAAAAAAGAAACTTTTGTGAGAGTAACAAACTTTTGGCTTATGTGACTAGTTGTAATACTCAGCGGCAATACTAAATTAGTGTAATATATACGATGTGCGCGGGTATGAAAAAATATGACAGAGACTCGTGGAGAATTTTCGCGAACGAAAGTTGAAAAAATGACGGCGCGAGACATTCATTTGTCGAATTTCTATCCATCTCCATTCCGAGATGGTTAATTTCTTTTTCCTCACGATGGCTATGAATCCGTTCCACATTTCGAATCAACGTGAAAATAAATTTAGTCAGCGGGAACAAGATTTTTTGTCCATAATTATTCCAATAAGTTCGTTTCAATTGAATAAAAGAGAGACGACAAAATGACGAGAATTGTAAATATTTTCTCGCGCTACAGTGACTGGTCGGATACGACGTGATAAAAATTCGAGACTCAACAGACGTATGTACAAACATTTCGTGAAAAATACTATATACAAGTCTTTTTTCTGCGTAAAAACGAAAAGGAAAAAACATCGTTATAAACTTTCGTTCGTTCGAATTCGCGAATTAATCGTAACAGACACAACAATTTCGTGAGAAAGTGATTTGCATTTTCTTTTTTCTAGTACGAAAAAAAACCACAAATCCAACCTTTCAAACGTTACAATTCTTCCGCTCATCTCACTTTTTCTCACTCACTCGCTCTTTCTATCGCTCTCTTGCGTTCTCTCGCGCACACTTTTCCAAACCCACACAAGGTATGTAATAATTTAAATTACGGATTAAAGGTACATAAATATTACGCTACTTTACAATTAATCTTTCATAGTCTCTGTCTTGGAAGACACGGTATGGCAGGATTTTTGATTAGGAATAATGTTTCGATTTCTTTTGTTCTTTCATTGTCTAGCGGAGGTCCGAAGCGCCAGCTCGTAAGTGAGTTGAGCCCTATTTTTTTTAAATCTTGAACGAAGCGCGAGTGCGGTGAATTAACAGGATCGTATTGCTGCCGAGACGATATAATCGTGATTCTTTTACACAGACGGAAATAGAAGAAAAAACGTTCGATACAATCATTTGAAATCTACGAGTTCGAGAAGGTTTTCCCTTTCCCTATAAATAATCGATGTATCGAGGATTTG
Organism: Ophion obscuratus; assembly: GCA_964007375.1. Taxonomy (NCBI): domain Eukaryota; kingdom Metazoa; phylum Arthropoda; class Insecta; order Hymenoptera; family Ichneumonidae; genus Ophion; species Ophion obscuratus. Next base: position 5,525,578 of record OZ023319.1, read on the forward strand.
TGAGGTTGAAGTTTGCATCGTTGGAATACCATGAAAAATAATGTTTCGGAATTATTCATATTTTCTGGATTATTAATTTTTCTGACTTATTAATATTTCTGAATTACTTTTGGCACATTTTGCCTACAAAAATCCTTCAACGATTTTTCAAAAGATATTTATTTAACGATCTACAATATAGATCTATAAAAAAAACTTCTATAAAAAAAAAACAGTGGAAAATAAAATGTAAAATAAAAGTTTCGTTGCGTTCCAACGACGCAAACTTCGACACCATGAGGATTTCGGAGTTACGATTTGACCTGTTGCTCAATTGCTGTTCTTCTCCTGAACCAACCCGTTATCCAGGAAGATCAAAAAATTTGAATCGTTGATAAAGTAAACATTCTTTTTTGCAATTTTCAAAATTTCTTCTTGTATTTAAACTGCGCAAACGACACGAACATTTTTAGGATCCTCATCTAAGATATCCACGAGGTTGATCCGCGAAAAAAGTTTCTTCGACATCATAGAAATAAAGGAACCAAGAACGTGAGAGTTTTCACGGAATATCAACGACGCAAACTTCGAAATCATTCAATCGGATCGGCCCAGTGATGGCATTCAATTTCGCTTCATTTTTCGTGCGCGATAATTTTTTTTTGTCAGTTCGTTCATTTGTTGCTTGTTGCTGTTTCGTTTTCTTCAATCGTAGGCTAACATAGAGTGCTTAACGATATATTTGTTCGAGAGGATACCAAGTGCTTATGTACACGAGAGGGCAATAAGATTAATGTGCGACTATTTCATTTCCATAGTGTGTCTAGGTATTTTACCGTCTGAGAATCGTTCTTTCTTAAGTTTATTTCGCTTCCTTGAGGTTTTCTTTTTTCTTCATTTTAGCATTTGGCCCGTTTGTCGAAAAAAAAAAAATGTCGGATGAACCGTACGAAAAAAAAATCGAATTCGGAGAGACCAGCGAAGGAATTTTCTCTAAATCATTCCAAAAGAATCCGACTGGAAACCTGATGCGGTATCAATATATATATATATATATATATATATATATATATATATATATATATATCAAAAAATGCAATTCCGGCCATTCCAAATAGTCTTAGTTGAAACTTGATCGTATGTACAGGATAAAATCTAAAACAAAAATAAAATTAATACGTTTTTTCGATGCACTGAATTTATACATATTTCACGGCAGAATTTCGTTATTCGTAACATTCTTACGTGTTTCAGTGATACGTTGGGTAAAAAAAAAAGAACTAAAAAAGGAACCACCCCGGTGTGTGTATATACGTATATGTACATGCGTTCCGTGTACGCTGAATCGAAAGTTTTCTCTTTTTTCCTTTTACGCGGTAATCCTTATTTTTCGTTTCTTTCGATTCAACAATTAATTATGACGATTGTCGTCTATCGATCGAACGAATTCTCGAATTCGCTTTTGCTCGTAGCGTATGCGCGCGAATATAATCAGTCGGTGATATGTTATGGCAGGTCGTCGAGTTGACCCGATGAAAAAGAAATTGTACAAGATAAAGGAAAAGAAAAGACAAACGAAAACAGGCGAAAAAGGACTTCGGCATTTTTACGAACGAATTGTCCGAAAATTAGTATCTTTTCTTTCCTTTTTTCCGAACGAGAACTGCGAACCGTAAGTTCGATATTCCCGCGAGAAAAAATACACAAACGATTCGATCAGCTTGTTTTTCTTTCTCCGAATTATTGACCCTCGTATTTGGGATAGTACGTGTAAATTTTCAGGCTCGCTAATAAAGTTTCCTGGCGATGCTATTTTTTTTTTTTTTCTTTACAAATACGAAATCTTGAATTTATCTCGCCTTATATTGAAATATTCTTTGCCCCCCTCTGTTTATCTTCAAGCGCGATAAATAATACAACGAATACGAGGGTGCGGTATCTCATGGGAATATTTTCTCGGATTATTACGAAATACGAAACGACGTGACGAAACATACGTTAATGTAACTTCGACGCTTAAGGGAGCTTTCCAGTGTGAAATTTTCAAAAAATCGATTTTTTTTTGTTGCTTTATCGAATAGTATACACTCTTCCGAATATTCCGCTGGCATCGCTGATTGACCGTAAGTAAACGATTTACCTAAAATTTCCTCACTTGGAACTTTGATCGCGTTTTTCTCGAAACAGCATTTTTCAAAACGGTGTCCAACTTGGAGGGCAGAGTTTTAAAGCTATCGAGTTGAATTTTTTACACAATATTCTTAACGTCATTGTTTATCGTGCTATGGAAGCTTTTTTTTTTGACATCTTCCTATTTTTTTGTAAAAAAAAACTGCCAAAAAAAATGCTAAAATCGATACTTTTTGTTCAAACCGGCGCCATTTTTGCAAAAAAAAAAAAAAAAGCCTCCATAGCACGAAAGCCAATTATATACCGATCAATAATCTTTTTGTGTTTTTTGTTTCAGATCAAAATTGTGACCCCCAACGTGGACACCACATCCAAGTGCATTTTCTGCAACAATTGTTTCATCATTTTTATAGATATTAATTAATAAATAAATCGATCTTTAAAAAATTGTTTTGTATTCTTCAATACCCAATTAAAATACAAAAAAAAAACCAGACCGATTAGATTATTTTTTCTTTAAAAAAAAAAATCGCGAAAAACAGCGATTTTTCGGGCTGTCACACTGGAAAACTCCCTTAACCAATTATTCAACCACTCCTATAGTCGAACGTGACAATCGCAATAATAATTACACCATCGAGGAAATACAATAATCGACTTCCAACCTCCCACACACCCGCACCACGAGTTTTACGAATTTCTCATGCGCGTTACACACGAACGTAAATGTACCTCGCTATCTCAGTCAAATTCACAACTAGACGGTAGCTGCAATTTTCGCAAATACATGTACCCAAAAGGAGAAAAAGAACATTCGATAAAAAACGAGAAAACGAAGATAATTAAATTAGCTCGACTTCCTGCCTTAAGGCACTAAGCGGCCGCGTTTACAATTATACAATACGAACATACGATTTTAATTTCTAGCCTGAATTATTACTCCGATATATTAGGTGCGGTAAAAAGAAATCCATTATTTTTGCCTTCAATTTCATGCAAAAATAATCGATTTCCCTTTACTACACCTAATATTGTATCATTAATCTTACCCAATGTAACGTATATATAGTTGCATTAAAAAAATTCTTTTCCACATTGTGTTATTTGATTATTATTACTTTGATACCAATTACGATTCAGCAAATTTTTCCCTCTTGCGTTCTGATCTCGTATTATTTTTGTTTGCTGTTTTCGTGTAGCACGTCGTGCAGTCGCACTCGACTGTGAACGTTCGTCGTTCGATTGGAAATTACTACACGCTCGGTTAGCGTTATAAATACGAATAAGCATACATCCATACATATACACACACACACTAATGGACGCATTTCTGAACGAATGAGCTCACGACGGTGAAATCTTAACGCGATCGTGTACAGTTACGATAAATAATTCGTCGCCACCCCCCCCCCCCCTCCCCCCAGTTATTATAATTATTACTTCAGTCGGAATTACGCCTTGATATTTCCCGTTTTTCGTTCCGCAACTTATCAGAACGAAACACCTTTGTGGAGAATACAATTTTTTCGTTGTGTAAGAATTAAAAGCGGGACGAAAAAAAAAAATTGTCGAAACGAGCGCGAACATTTCGCGAATTTTCGAGGCCGCACGTGGTTGCTTTTCATTTCTAAGGCCTTAGACCACTCTAGAGGCCGAAAAAGCAGGCTTTTTGGAGATTAAAAAAAGAACTACAAAATAAATCGAGATTACAAAAAAGGGCGCTTATCATACATATCAGTAACTGTGTCCATTAATTTTTTTGAAGCGGTTAATTTCAAAATGGCGGCTGTGCAGCGTTTATCTCAAAACTGCATTTTCTTAAGTTGGCCGGAAACATCACTCAGAGAATTTTCAACCGATTCACTGGAAATGTTTGTGTAAGTACGGAGGATTTTTTTTTATATTGCGTAGTTCATTTGTTATTAACAATTGTCTGAATATTTTTAGGCTATTTTTTCATTTCGCAAAAATTCGCTTAAAACATCATCAGATAATTGTTAATAACAAATGAACTATGCAATATAAAAAAAAAATCCTACGTACTTCCATAGAAAATGTGTTTTTCAAGATATATTCAACATTTCAAGTGAATCGGTTGAAAATAGTCTGAATTATGTTTCCGGCCATTTAAAAAAATGCAGTTTTGGAATCAACGCTGCACAGCCGCCATTTTGAAATTAATCGCTTCAAGAAAATTATTGTATACAGTCACTGATATGTATGATAAACACCCTTTTTCGTAATCTCGATTTATTTTGTAGTTTTTCTGAAAAAAAGCCCCAAAATCGTATTTTTTCGGCCTCTAGAGTGGCCTGACCCCTTAAGCGCAGTTGAGTTATCGAACACCGCGGTACGCTCGAGAACGAAAAAAAATCGCGGAACACTGCTGAGTCGTCGCTGTTTTTGGTTTTTCTTTTCGTAGCCGGAAATTTCGCCGAGACGAGACTTTTCGAGCGGGCAGTCTGTAATATCGCGGATTGTCCAGAAATACGCACGACCAAACATTTCGAGTCTCTTTGTTTTCTTCGTTCCGCAAAAAAATTCGAAACTTTCGCATCATTTGTGGCTTTTTTTCCATTGCTTTTTTTTTACGAACATTCGTCATTTTCACGTATCGCTGCTGAGCTGCTTGGGCAACGTGAATATTATAGGCCGCGGGTGTGTTATTCTATACGTGTAATGATATCGGTGCGACGGGCGTTTCGTAAGCCGTGGCGATCTAACGCGAATGAGAAAACTATTATTACTTATTTCGTGCCTGTGTGTTCGCGTATTTTTTGTAAGGGTGATAAAAAATAATGCTGATAAAAAATTTGCTGATTGTCATGATTTTTTTTTTTAAATAAAAGATTTCATCATTTTTTAGATTTAAGGTATGGTTTATTACTGTAATTAGTTTTGGCTGTAACATGGTATTTTTTTTATTAATCTTCAAAAAATGGCGAAGATGTGGCGCGGTATTCAAACTGCATGTTCAAAACTGGCGCGACGTATGGCTAAAAAACTAATAGACCGATTCTGATGAAAGTTGGCGTGAATCTCTCGAACCTTAGTGTCTAAAATATGACCCTAATTTTGTTTAGAAAATTAAAAAAAAGGATGTTTTTATTGCGAAATGTAGCCATTTTTTTCTCGAAAATTCAATCTTTTTGTTTCAAAGCGTATCATTAAATCGATTTTCAACATTTATCACTCTTTCTTGGTTCATATCCTGCGTACGAGTGTTAATGAGAGAAAAATCTTCGTTGGTTTTTTTCAGACTAATCCCACCGACGCTGCGTGTCACGCCGTCTGAAAATATCCGCCGCAACCCGTTTAGAAGACCGTGCCATACCTCCGCCGTTTTTAAAGATGAACAACAAAAAAAGTACCACGCAACAGCCAAAAGTAGTAATAAAACATATCCTGAGTTTCAAAAAGTAGTGAAAAGATATTTTCTTGAACCCTTTCAATACGGCCCTTTCAATCAATAACAGTTATTTCTCCCCCGAGTCATTGTTACGATGAAATAACTTTTCTGTCTAAAACTTGCTCAATAAGGGTGCGAATTCCTCACCACTGAAATGCGACCATGTTTATCAGTAACTGGGACATATGCGTGAAAGGGTAAAAAAAATCATGAAAATCAACAATTTTTTCCTCGCCTAAAGGTATCTCTCCCCCCTTAAATCTGATGTCTTTTCGGTGTCTCGAATATTCCTTTTCATGACTTCGTACTGCAAAACGTGACTCAGTACCCGTAAACCTATGTATTGCATTGTTGATTCTACTCATCCGTCGAATTGCGAGGCGAAAAGTTTTTTTGTTTTCTCCTTTTATCCATGCATATCAGAGTTCCCAGAGATAGGCGAAAGGGACAACAAAAAACGTTCTCTCGCCGATGAAACGTATTGATTCTTTCGTAATTGCACGGAAAGTAGGCTTGACCTTGGATGACCTTGGCCTTGCAGTATGTTGTTCGTTAGATGATTCCCAACAACTTCGCTCATATACTAAAACGCGAAGACTGCTTCGTTGCTCTTTTAGTGTTAGCAGTCTTTTACGTATTTCGCGTACCAACATATGCAATTCATAATACTTTGAACACTTTAACTTTAACTTTGTTTGTTCGCCTTTGTTCGAGATTGTTTGGGTTTGATTTGTGTTGTTTGAAATTGGATGGGTATGTGTTAATTTCTGTTTGTTTATGTTTGAGTTTGTTTACGATTGTTTACGTTTGTTTGAATTTCGGGTGCGAGGAGTGCGTGTAGTAGAAGAAGTGTATATTCTACTGAACACACACTGTGACGTTTATTCATTCATGCGACCTTATGAGGATATAAAGCATCGTGAATGACTCGTTCGTTCACACACACACACACACACACACACACACACACACACACACACACACACACACACACACACACACACACACACACACACACACACACACACACACACACACACACACACACACACACACACACACACACACACACACACACACACACACACACACACACACACACACACACACACACACACACACACACACACACACACACACACACACACACACACACACACACACACACACACACACACACACACACACACACACACACACACACACACACACACACACACACACACACACACACACCAATTCCTTCTGGACTTCTGGACCAAGAACTTCCTGCTGGAATTTCAGTTTAGTAAAAGTCCCACAGTTTTCGAGATAAAAATCGTCTTCTTTTGGTTTTTCCAATGTCATTTCTACAAATGATGACTTTTTATGACCGAGTTTTAAAAAAAATACTCTTGAATATTTGTTTTATCTAGAGGAGTCTTCTTTTTAACCTTAAGGGCATGTACAAAGTCAGCATAACCTCCCAAATGTTACAACCCAATTTTCTCATAGATGGTTCAATTGTTTAGGAAAAACAAAGCATTAGGCTCTGCAGAATTCCCTGACGCAGAGCTTGATGACTTCCTTTTGCCCTAAATATTACTCATCTCTGAAGAATCTCAGTTCGAAAATTTCAGCTATCTCTCTCGCACTCATGTGTCACGTGGTTCATCTTTTACTTCGCCTTAAATGTTACCGAAACTTTATGAAAAAAAGATCTTATGCAGAATTCTCATACAAATCAATTCAAACATCTGACTTTGATAGCTTGCAGTTTAAAAAAAAATGTACTACGCCTATCGTGCCAATTACTTAAAAAAGTTGCTTAGTTATTGTCGATTCGTATCATTTGTAGAAATGACGTGGCAAAAACCAAAAGCAGATGATTTTTTTTTAAATAACGTTAAGCCGAAGATTCGAAAACCGTGGGACTTTTACTAAACTGAAATTCAGCGTATAGCGTGATCTGAGCTATCGGCAGCTGCAGGATTATCCATTCATGAAAGGACACCCTGTATATATATAAACCTGTTCGGGATGCCTTCTCACAGCATATTTCAAGGTCAAGGTCATCCAAGGTGAGGCCCATTTTCTCCATAATTACCGATTCTTTTTTTGTTTTTTTTATAGGAATTAAATCCCCTGTGAGTGCAGACGTGCGCGTGTTTGCGAATTCGAAGAATTTACCATCGCGACTCCCGTTTACTCTCGTCTCGATGATCAATAATGAAAGTAGAAAACAAAAAAGTAGACGATAATTCAGAAACTATGCGCCCATTTTACGGATTTTTCATTCAGCAGAACGATCAATTTTTTTTTGCTAAAACGAAACGACGTTTTTTCCCCTAGCACACTCTACATACAGCCACATATATATATATATAATTTCCCTTTTTCGCTTCATTTAAGGCTAACGCGTGTGTGAGAATAACGAAAAGCTCGCAGCATGCGGCCAAGTGCATAGAACGCACGTATGTATATGTACGAAGGAACTTTGGTGCGATGAATAAAAAGAAAGAGTTAGAACGAAAAAGCGAGTGAGTTCGATGCCCGATCATTCAACGTGCTCCTTGATTCCGAACATTTCTCCTCGCCATGCGAATAAAAAAAAAGGGCATTCTCGCTCGAACCGAAAAAGAAACAAATTACCCTGGGTTACGATCGAGGATACTAGAACGACAGATTCGGCCTTCAGCGAAGGAATGGAAGAAAAAAAAAACAGTTTCGATACGAAATCGCGTATCAACGAAAGGACCCTTTCTCAGCCGTGCTCGATGTGCGGGCGTTAATATATATATTATTTTACAACGAATAACCTTAAGGAAAAAAAAAACAAAGGCTGACGTGAGCTCGAACGGACGTGCACGCGATTATTCCCCGTTACTCGTGAATTCGATTTTTACGTGCGAGAGAAGAAGAATAAAAATGAGGCTACCCTATGTATATATATGTGTGTGTGAACAAGCTTAAAAATCTAAACGATCGATTTTTTTCTTTCGTTTGTTCTAGCGAGACTCCCGTGATACTTGGTAGCGGCGTACTCTCTTTCCTCGAACACTGTACACGTAGTAGTAAAATATTCCAACGATCGTGCTTACTTGGAACAAGTTTTTGCGAAATTCGCGTTTTTTTTGCTTCTTATTCGCCACAGTCTTTGTCGCACGGCCTCCCCGTTATTTTTCCCGCTCGAGTGGTTCAGCAAATGCAAATTTTTCCATCGTCATTCCTTCTCCATGCCTCAAGATTCTTTCGCAGTTGGATTTTCTTACGACGAATAATCCGTTCGTTTTTCTTCTTCGCCAGATCTCTCTCGTAATCTTCAGTCGTGTGCGGGTTGCCCTGAGGGTTATATTTGTACATTGGCATCGCTGCGCGTAAATCTCGCGACCATCTCCATGCTCAAATATGAATTTTCCGCAACGTCGATAGTGTGTCCGTGTGGGAGTTGGGTGGAAAATTCACCAGGATCTCGGGATCGAGACGTCGCTAGGCGTGTCAGCGATCGAGAGGCGCGTCCTCGACGATGGTCAAGTTTCCAAAGTGTTGAAAGCCATTTTTGAATATTCTGCCGCGGCTCGTGCCCGCTTTCGTCTGATCGAGAAGCGTAACGCTGTCCTCGAATTCCTTGACCCAGCGTGCAGTCTCGTTGCCCCAGTGAAAGCGTATCTGTGCGGCGTGATGGCACACCTTCTTGATACCGAGATTGCGTATCTCGACGCCATTTTCCGAATGATAAAACGACTTTTCGCAAAAGTCCTGGCTGAGAAAGGGCTCGAGTTCGGCGACGATTTCCATGAATGTCGGACGATCGTTGGGTCGCCACTTGAAGCACTTTTCCATCATATTGACGATTATCTCGGGGCTGTTGCGTGGCACGTTAACGGTCCCGTGTCTAAGCACGTAATTCAACACTTGCTCGTTCGAGAGGCCCTGATAGGGAATCTCGGCGAGTGTGAGAATCTCGTACAGAACAACCCCGAACGACCACACGTCCGAGTCCGAGGTGAACACACCGTCCGAGAGATTCTCCGGTGCCATCCAGCGTATCGGCAGTAGGCCTTTCTTTCCAATTTTGTAATAATCCGTGGCGTATATATCGCGAGCCATGCCAAAATCGCCGATCTTACAGACGAGATCACGCGAGACCATGCAATTGCGAGCTGCCAAATCGCGATGAACGAATTTTTTCGACTCCAGATACGACATCCCATCGGCAATCTCGCCCGCCATGCGTATGATCCTCGAGAGATCGGGCACCTGCTGGGTATCGCGTATTCGTCGCAGATAAGTCTTGAGATCGCCGTTGTCCATGAGCTCCATCACGACGTAAGGTGGCGAACCGTCGGACACGACGCCCAGCAATTTGATGATGTGAAACGTCGAGAAATTCTTCATGACCGAGGCCTCGTTGAGAAATTCATTTTTGTCCGTATCAGCGGAAGATTCGGGTATCGTTTTCACCGCTACTTGCATCGTACCGTTCAGTATACCCCGATAAACCATACCGAAATTGCCAAGACCGAGTTCCTCGAGTATCTCGATATTGTCGCGTGGCACTTCCCAGCTGTCCTTGACGTACTTGGACTCGATGTAATCGGGATTCACGCTGGCGATGAGTCTCTGCTGTTGGCGCTTACGTCGATGACTACGATTCACGAGATAGGCAAGAACAACGACGGTAACGAGAAAGCCAATGATCAACAGACCCACGAGTATCAGGGTGTTGTCCTCTTTGAGGCCTACGCTGAAGTTAATGAGATCGGAAAATTGGCCGTCACCGGCCAACGAAACCGAGCGCACTCTCACGCTGTACTTGCCCGGGCTCAAATTCCGAAGAAAATGTTTGCTGCGTTTTTCGCGATGTTTGCGCTGGCTGGTGCAATCGGTGCTCTTCTTGGCGTCCTTGACGATCGTATTGGTGTACTCGATCGTGTGAGCGACCGTGATGCCGTTCGGATCGTTCGGCGCGTCCCAGCTTATCGTCACTATCGTGTCGTTCATTACGTTGACCTTGACGTTCCTCACGTCGTCCGCACTCGGGCGTTTCTTCGTTCGCGTATTCGTGTACTCGAGGGACGAGCACATTTGCGTGCCGTTGTCGAGTTTCTGTCCACATGCCGCGACCGATATCGTGTACAGGGAATAATGACGAAGTTTCTTCAACAGATACGAGCTCACGTTCATACTTACGTTGTGAACGAACGAGTAATAAATGCCGTTCCACATACGCGTCCTCGTGTCGTCGATAATCTCGTTACGGGTGTTACGCCAGTCGAGTTCTTTGGTCGAGGCACGGGACGACGGTAGGTTGCCCGCAAGGTCGTAAAAATTCGTCGCTCCCACGTTGTAACGATGCGAATAGCAGTAATCCTTACGGCCCAACGGTAAATAACTTATCTTTATGTTTTCGTGACAGAAGATCTCGAATTTCTTCGAGGCGGGCGATTTAGCGGCGTCGTCTTTGCGACAACAGGATTTAGCGTCGTTCGGGTCGGGCTTGACGGTGACCTCGGTGACGGGTTCGCGTTCCGGGACAAGGCCGTATTTGCAATAATCGCGGCTTTCCAATAGATTCTCGTCTTCGGGTCTAACGTAGCCGGATATCATGTAATAATAGATGGGACCGTTCGGATGCTCCGGTGGTCCCCACTTGACGACGATCTCCGTGTCGCTTACCGGAAACGAGCTCACGTCCGTGGCCGTTGAGGGTACGTCGCTTCTCGTGCGAAAAAATATTATCCTCGATTGTCCGGTCGGGCCGCTGAAGTGATTTTTGTCACGGGCCGAGAGTGTCTTCACGTAAACGCCGTATTTCGTGTAGGGCTTCAAATTGCTCAACATTTCGGACATTCTCGTCTCGTCGTTCGTGTCGTTTCGCGGCACCCCGACGTCGATTATTTGCCAGGTATTGTTGTTGCGGCCGCACGAGTTGCCCTCGTCGCTTATATTCTCGTTCTCGGTCTCGATGTAATTCAAGAGATAGCCGAGCAATCGTTGACCCGCGCTTGGCTCGTAAACGTCCCAAACGAGACTCGCGTAGTTCGGCCCGAGAGCGTTCACGCTTATGTTTATGTTGACGATGTCGCATGCGACCTTCTCGCCGTTCGACACGGGCTGCACCTCGACATCCGTGAAATTCGTTATACCGGCCATCTTGCCGAAACGAACGATCCTCGAGAGGCACAACTTTGGATTGTAATGAAAGAACAAACGGCCATTTTGTATCTCGATGTGTTGATCCTCGGGAAAGAGATTCGAGAGATTCGGATTGTCGAGCACGACGAGACTCGCGTTGTTTATGTCCAACTTTTCGCCCTTTATGACGCGCAATTTTTTGAAAAAGCCCAACGTCGTTATCGGAAAGGAATGCGTGACTTTCAGGTAGCCGGTTATCTCCTCGACCAGGCCGAAAGCGTCGGTCAGCTCGTTTATTATGTTCGGATTGCCGTTGCGTATCTGAAACTCAAGGGCACCCTTGATCACCGTCGTGCCCCGGAAACTCTGCGCGTCCGAGATGTGACGTATTATCGCGCTCTGGCCGATCTTCTGACAACGACCAGCGCAGGCACGACACGTCGTCAACTGAAAAGCCAATGCGAAAAAGGAGTGCGTTTAATCGATGAACAAAAAAATTGCCTTTAAGGCGTTATATACAGTTAACATTTTCGAAAAATCGATTTTTTTAGTATTTTATTTTCGTAATGTACATATATTTAAGTACACACACAGATAATTTCTTGTCAAGACGACGAATATTCTCGAAGTTACACGCACATTTGTAATTACGTGTCGGAGCGTTAGAAAGTGCTTTTGAAAATTTAAGGGGCTAGACTAGTGTGACCCTTTCAAAAAATTGATTTTTTTTTGCCTTTTTCGACAGTTTATACTTTCAAGAATATCATTATCGTTTATATCATTCACTTCAATATCATATTATCTTGCACAAATCGATAGTTGAATCTTTAAACGCGTTATAATTATATTTACTCTACAATGACGTAGGATATTTTCGATTCAATGAAAATTGACGATTTGGCATTGAAAAAAACGCCCATTTTATAGGCAAGAAAACAAACTTTTCTTTCATAACTACGCCATTTTGTTAAATTTTGATATTTTTCGAAAATCCTACGTCGTTGTACAGGAAATACCTTCCAGTCTAACGACATTTTTTCCTTTTTTGGCGCCTCCGAAGGCAGCGCTTAAGTCGCTTGGATCTCAATATTGTTCTATGAAAAAATTATGTAATATAGGTAAAATATAGACAAATATATTCTTAATTTTCCGAAACATTTGATTGAGTACTTTTCTTCCAAAAAATTCCCGAAAATCACCCAAATTTTCAGCGTTCACACTGGTATAGCTGAAATTTAATTTAAACGCGTTTTTCTCAAAAGTGTATTTGCAAAGTCGGTGAGCAAGATTTCTCGAAAACGGCTGAACCGAACAGTCTCAAATTTTGACACAATCTTTTTAGGTATATTTTTTAGTAATTAATTGAAGCTTTTTTCTCACCGAAAAATATTTTTCATTTTATAAACAATTTAAGACTTAAATTCGGGTAAAAAATCGATTTTTTTAGAAGCCGCAATTTTGTCAAAAATTATTATTTTGCTTAGGGGCCGTCCATATATTACGTCATTCTAAATTTGGGGGGGGGGGGAGGTTCGTCTGCGGATGACGGTAAATGATGGATGAGGGGGGGGGGGGGGGGGGGCGTTTCGAAATTGACGTCATTCTTGTGACACCAGTTACTTCAAAATGTACAATAGTATATTGTACAACTAGAGTGGTTTCCCCGCATGAGTGATGAAAAATATTTTGCAAGTACCTAATGGTATTAATTATTGAACTCATTATTTATTTATTTATTACATAAGGTTTGTCTACATTATATACGAGAACGTCAAATAACAGCGTACCTATGAAAATAGTTCGATCGAGCCAAAATGAATATGGGGAGGATACGGAGATATTAGCCGTGATCCAGGATTTGCAAGAATGGGTGAAAACTCCGTGGGAGCTATCCAAAGAAAACTAAAGAATAGCGAAGAATAATATTATTATATTAATGAAAATTGCCAAAGTACAAAATAATAAAAGATGATTCTATAACAAAATGTGGGAGCTATCCAAAGAAAACTAAAGAATAGGGAAGAATAATATTATTATATTAATAAACATTGCCAAAGTACAAAATAATAAAAGATGATTCTATAACAAAATGTTTTAATGTTACCCAATTTTTCTCAAATCCGTAAATGTTTTAATTTTGCCAAACTGGTAATGACGTCAGTTTTGCGAGAGGGGGGGGGGGTCATTAGGAAATGACGATAGGATGATTGTGGGGGGTCGAAAATCAGCAAAAATCGATGACGTAATATATGGACGGCCCCTTATTTCTTCCATCAATTGCAAGATAATCCATTATGTTGACGAAATATTTTTGGTTTTTTCATTTTAGATGATCCAGTCCAGAGATATCGTGCTCACCGCAAGACGCCTTTTTTCAGAGGTGCTCCCGGAGATCAGCTATAGCAGCTTTCAAAGTAATTATTTTTGCAAATAACAAAATGTTAAAATACAGTTAAACGTTACCATAATAAGTGTACAAATTTTTACGTTAATAGATTTTAAGTTTTTCTCAAGAAAGATTCTCGAAACATCGATCTTTTTGAGCCTCCTGACTGTGTATAACCCCTCAACGAGAAAACAGGAGCGGAAGACACTTCCGTGTCGATTCGAGAGCGCGAATCGCAATTCGAGTGCGCCCCGTGTACTCACGTTGTTCGCTTCGATCGCATCCTCGAAACCGTCCGGACATTGGGTCAAACACGAACCATTGAAGGGACGCCATATATCGTCTTTTTCGATCTTGTGTGTTACGCGCGGTTTGTTCATTCGCAGACATTCCTCCTTGCTGATGCATCTCCGATAGCGATAAGCGTACCTGCATCGAGAAAAAAAAATTAGACTCCTCACTTAAGGAGGCTGGAGCGATAGCCACAATCGAAGATTAAAAAGAAAATACGCGTGTGTGTATACAGGGTTATGAAAATATTGGGTTGGTAAGAAAGTCTTGCGACACTTTCCTTTCGATTAAAATATGTTTTCTTCTAACGAAGTTCTACAACATTCGAGAGAAGTATATTCAAGACTAGTCTAGAGCTTTCCATGCCGTAGGGTATATAAGCGAGTCAGTTGTTCCGCGCAGACAGTACGAGCGAAGATGGATCATAGTGCACTTCGATCGATTGCATATTACGAATTTTTACAAGGGCGTTCTGCAAGAACCGCAGCCGCTAATATGTGTAGTGTGTTCAAGGCCAACGTAGTTCATCATTCAACGATATCCCGTTGGTACCAGCGTTTCCGTTCTGGCGATACATCTTTTGAAGACAAACCTAGGTCCGGCAGGAAATCAACTGTTGACGATGAAGAACTACGATCACTTACAAAGGCAAAGCCTAATACGTCGTCACGGGAATTAGCTTACAAACTCGGCTGTAGCCATCCCACGATTCTCCAACATTTACAAAATCTCAGATAGAGAAAAGTTGTTTCTTCTTGGATACCACACGATCTCAGCGAATCAAACAAAGCGACACGCATGCCCATCTGTCTTTCACTCCTGCAATGTCCACACAGAAAGGATTTTCTTCAAGAAATAGTCACTGGAGATGAAAGCTGGGTGCTTTATGTTAACTACACACGTAAGCGACAATGGCTACCGAAAGGAGAAAAACCAGATCCGACCCCTAAGTTGCCCCGTGAAGTGAAGAGAGTTTTACTCTGTTGTTGGTGGGATTCTGAGGGAATGCTCTATTACGAATTTCTGCCAACCAACACCACAATACAGGCAGAGATTTATTCTGCACAACTGCAAAAGGTGGCTAAAATTATGAAACAGAAAAGGCGTAAACGTCTTCACGTTCGGCTTCTCCATGACAATGCTCGACCCCACGTCGCTAAGATGACACAAGAAACTATTTTGCAGCTAGGATGGGAAGTTCTACCACACCCACCGTATTCACCAGACTTAGCACCCACCGACTATCACCTGATTCGAGCTTTGATGAACGATTTACGGGATAAAAAATTTGATGATCTGTCAGATCTCAAAAATACATTGAACGACTTTCTTAATTCACGACCCAAAGAATTCTGGAGTGCAAGCGTGCAAAGTCTACCAGAGCGTTGGGCACAAGTTGTAGATACAGAGGGAGCATACATTACTGAATAATTGTTTACTGTTAAAATAAAATGTTTTTATATGTTACTCATGTTGTGTGTCGCAAGACTTTCTTACCAACCCAATATATAGGGTTTATAAAAATATACAGGGTTATCAAAATATATATAGAGTATATAAAAATATATACGTGTGTGTATACATTGTTATGAATGGATAATCCTGCAACTCTCAATAGATCAGATCACGTCCTACTATATGCGGAAATTTGAGTTTAGTAAAAGTCCCACAGTTTTCGAGATAAAAATCATTTTCTTTTGGTTTTTCGCGTGCCATTTCTACAAATGATAACTTTTTCTTAACACGTTGTTAAAAAAATACTCTTGGTTATTGGTTTTATTTAGAAAAGTCTTCTTTTTAACCCACCACTAGTGTGACACTTTCAAAAAATCGTTTTTTTCGTTGCATTTTTTCGATAGTCCATACCTTCAAGTATACCTTACTACTGTACTATACCTCATACTTTTATGAATTTATAACGATAAAATTGATATTTCTATCTTTCAACGCGTTTTTCTCAAAACGACATTCTTCAAATTTGCTGCAGTTCTAACTCGAATACGAATCATCCGATCGACTTGAATCTTGTTTTGACGTATTTAGTATTTGCTTCTTCATACAATGACCGTCCAATTCTTCGATTGGATAAAAAATATCAATTTGCCATGCAGAAAAAGACCATCAGATTTTTAAACGTAATTCGGAACGTTTTGTTTTTCTTCAAAAGTCCACCATTTTGTTGGATATCTAATTTTTTGTTTATCCTGCGTCATTGTACAGGCAATAACTTCTAGTTTAACGGACTTTTTAATTTTTTTATTTCGGCCACTCTGAAGGCCGCAATCACTGCAGTAGTGGGAGACCTTTTTTGAGACTCGGTAGACGGCGCATAAGTCGCTGAAAATTGAATATTTTCATATAAAAATGACTGTTTTTCCCTTCTGAACAAATTCCCGTAAAAACGCTTTTTTGGACCTTGTAATTCAGGCTCCCGCTTTAATGAAGTTTTCAGTGAAGTTATCACCACGAAATTATTAATCGTACTCCAACAATAGATTACAATTACGTGTCTAGAAAACTGTCGATATTTGCATCGTTCAAATGCAACACAAATTACTTTGTATCCTTTCATTTCTTTTTATTACCCAAAATTTCTTTTGCAGTTTTCGATTTATAGATCTTGATGTAGGAATCAACTTGAGGCCTTAGCCACAGCAACGGATATAAAATCATGTGCGAATTTAAGAAGTTTTTTTTCGTATGAAAAAGTGATTCACTCATAAAATTAATTACACATCTATTTAGTATGAATATCGAGCTGTTAGAAGAAATATATTTTTTTTTCGATGTACAAAATGGCCGAATACTCGAAACTTCTCGAAACAGCTTTTTTCCAATTGGCGTGACAAATAACTTCAACAATTTTCACTCGATTTACTTCAAATTTAAAAGTTATGTTCCTAATTGCATTTGGCAGAGAAGTACGTAGGGAATTTCTGATTAATCGAAAACTTTTCACTTTATAAGCAGTTATAACGAAATTTTTAACTGAAAATTCATTTCTTAAGTTCAAATACCTACAACTTTTGAATGAAACAATATTTATTAAATTCCGTACGTACTTCTCTACGTATTCTAATGTAGATTGACGAGAATTTTTGTTTTTTGGTCTCGGTAAAAAATTGTGGATGCCGAATGTCACGCCGCGGAGCGTCTAAAAAAAAGAAAATATTAGTAGTCGGCCATTTTGTACATCGAAAAAAAAAATATATATATTTTCTAACAGCTTGATATTCATACTAAATAAATGTCATTAATGTTATGAGTGAATGACTTTTTCATACGAAAAAAATGGTTAGATTTGCACATGGTTTTATACCCGTTACTGTGGCCTAACCCCTTAAAAACGTTCCAGTGATTCTGTCGATTCAAATTTTCATCTCAAATCACTCAAAAACGAAAAAATTAAGAAATTCAGCGAGGTAAAAATGAGTATGCCTCGAGTTCCAAATAATTCGTGATAATGAGATGAAACCTCGTAAACTCACAGATGAGACGGACACTTATCGATGCATTTGCCCTCGTGTCGATATCTCTTGCATACCTCGCAGTGGATCGCGGTCGGGCCGTAACACTCGCCGAGGCACTCGTTATGGCATCCCGTGCTCTTGATCTTCTGACAGTGCCTGGCGTTCCAGCAATGCCCATCCGGACAGTGCGAACAAACTGTCGACAAAAAAAACATCCAATAATTAACACCGCATTTTTACAACATCCGACAGTTCATACGAATCCCGTCAATTCGTTCTCGCGGGGTCGTGAAGATGGAGCCCGACAAAAATCGCCCCTGCTTTATTTGACTGGAGCAACACACGGCTATCTTTGATCTCGCATCTTACGCGAATTTGTTCGCGGGCTCGAGACGGTTGAACTCGTGAACGGGCCGACTACGTAACATTTCGCGACGTTTCTTCGCATTAGTTCTTCGCAATAATTTGAGAATTCTCTCTGAATATCGTCGTTTCGTTTTTTCCCTTTTCCTTGCTTTTTTCTCATCTTTTTTGGGGTGAAGCAGATCGAATGGATCGATAAGGGATTGTGATTTGAGAAACCTTGTCCTCCCGTTCCTTCTTTCATGATGATAATCATATATATATATATTAGACTGATTCAAAAAAAAAATTATTTTTTTTTGCTTCTGGATTCTCGTGCTATTGTTGGGCACTAACAAAAGAAAATTTCTCTAAAAAAATGGGCGCGGTCACTGAATTTTTAGAGGTGGCTATCTCGACTTTTTTGTATTTGAATTTTTTTAACGAATGTATTGCATTTAAGCATAGTCATGGCTTCGGATTACGGATAAAAATCGGAAAAGTTTTGAGTTTGTTCTTTTACAAATATAACAGAGAAAAACTGACCATACGTCGAAGTGTACAAGAAACGATGAAAGATATTTTCGAACAATGGAAATGTGCTGAAATTCCAACGCGTCGATTGAATAACGCAATCTTGAAATCAATAAAACTCCATCTAGCCTGGAAACAACTTTTAAAAAATCGGATTAAAAAGAATTTGCCGTCACAAATATCGAAGGAGCGTAAATTTAAGAGAGATTTGGAAAAACTGTTCAACGTTGCACATTTTCGTTCTGCCCAAAATGTTAACGAACTTGAGAATGGCTAGGAAGAAATGTAAATGAGTTTGAAGATAATATAAACGTAGCATTTTGAAAATGTAAATATACGATTTATGAATCTTTAACTTAAATGTAAATATACGATTTATGAAGCTTATAATTTAATTTTTCGTAAAAAGTGCGAAATGTTAATGCGTATAAATAAATCTACATGAATAACGAGAGTAGTATAGACGCCATTATTGATCTACCTGGATTTGAATTGTGAATATTGCAATCTTTTCAAATTGTTAGAGTTTATTTTTGTTACAAAAAAGCTGCTGGATGTGATTTTTATCCAGAATCCGAAGCCATGACTATGCTTAAATGCAATACGTACGTTAAAAAAATTCAAATACAAAAAAGTCGAGATAGCCACCTCTAAAAATTGAGTGACCGCGCCCATCTTTTTAGAGAAATTTTGTTTTATCAGTGCCCAACAATAGCACGAGAATCCAGAAGGAAATTTTTTTTTGAATCAGTCTAATATATATATATATATATATGACCATCTATTTTTTTTAATTTTTGTTGAAAATGTTGTTGAGAATGACAAAAAATGAGAGCTGACCAAATTTGAGCCCTTCATATTAATATTAAGAGGTTCCTCATCGCGTTTTTATATTTCCCATTTATTTAACATGGTGAAAGTTTTGTTTGCCGCTTCTCAGCCTTATAACTGGCTTACGGCTAAGCACACGGAAACGGCCAAAAACATTTTTTTATAGCAAATTTAACGCTCTAAAAAATAAGGTCCTTAGCCTTCATACGATAAATTCAGTCGTTCGAATTTTGTTCAAAATAAAAGTTGAATTTATGATAAATTTAATGATTTTGTGAGATTTTTGGACTTTTGTGACAAAATTATTGATTTTTTTGTTGTTTTTTTTCTGATTCATCTTGAAAAGTATTATATCCTTCTAAAATTATTCCCTAGATATTTATTCATCATGCTGTGGGCAATTGAATTCGGTTTAAGAATAGAATTTTGTACTAATGTACTTTTAAGTAACAAGAAATTTTAATCTATTAGGAATTTCGGAAACTAGGGAATAATTTGAAAAGGATACAATACTTTTTAAGATGCATCAGAAAAAAGGAATAATTTCGTCGTAAAAGTCCAAAAATCTCACAAAATCATTAAATTTATCATAAATTCAACTTTAACGTAAGAATATAATTCGGACGAGTAAATTTATCGTATGAAGGCTGAGGACGTTTTTTGTAGATCGTTTAATTTCCAATGAAAAATGTCTTGGGCTTTTCCGTGTGTTTACCCGTAGGCGAATTATAAAGCTGAAAAGCGGCAAACAAAGCTTTTGCCATGATAAATGAGTGGAAAATAGTAAATCGAGATGAGGGACCTCTAAATATTAATATAAAGGGCTGAAATTTGGCCAGCACTCATTTTTTGGTGTTCTCAACATTTTCAACAAAAATTAATTTTTTTTTGGGCTAGTCTAATTTATATATATATATATATATATATATATATATATATATATATATATATATATATATATATATATATATATATATATATATATATATATATATATATATATATATATATAAATTAGATATTTAATTTATATATATATATATATATATATATATATATATATAAAGGCATAATTTTCAGCTCTATTATTTTTATTAAACTTTTTTAAAAAATAGATTTTATATAGAAAAGACTTTGTTTACGGACAAGAGCTTTAAAGAATTATTTTATGAGAACAAAGATTATAATTCTCGGGTTAGAAGTGTGAGATAAATTTGAAAAATCTGTTTCTAAAGAAGAAAAGGATTAATTGTTTTGAAAATTTTACAAATCGTCAAATTTATGAGACAGAAGAGTTTAAAAAATGGGAAATTTCGAAGCTCTTGAGCGACCCCTGTTCATTGGCCGGCTAGAGCTTTCGCGAGGTCAATTAAAAAATGATAAAGCGTAAAATCCGTGGGTGAAAAGTGGACGAAAAAAATTCTTATAAATGAAAATTTGAATTTTTGGAAGGCTTGAGCGACCTCTGAATATTTGTTGACCTTTCGCTGCTTCCGCGACCATTTTTTTCAAAGATGGTGACAAAAAGGAGAAAAAATAGGGCTCATGACGATAGGATGGTGACAAAAAGGGAAAAAAATAGGGCTCAAAATAGTGCCACTCTAATGTATACATGGGAACAGCATATTTTGCCCCGTTATATCGTTTGCTTTACACACCGAAGTTGTATGGCTGCAAAATCATGTTTTCCCACATACATATACAGGGTGTCCCATTTTAATCTTACACCTGAATTTTCTCGAAAAATATTGCTCGGGCGAACTATTGTGTGGAACAAAACTTCTAGGGATTGAAGGGGGACGTTTGAAAAAAATTTATTTGAGGAGCCAAAATTCAAAATGACGGAGTTACAAACGCTGACATGTTTTTTTCAAACGGAAACATAACTTTTTTTTATTGCCAAAAAATTTGTCAGCTGAAAACTAAAAACTTTTGTTGAAAAAATGTTTTGATAAAGTTCATAGTTTTCAAGTGAGAACATCATTTTCAATTATTTCAGATGTATCCAGGATTTGTGTGTGTGTGTGTGTGTGTGTGTGTGTGTGTGTGTGTGTGTGTGTGTGTGTGTGTGTGTGTGTGTGTGTATCGAATGTATGACCACTTGAACAAAAAAAGAATCAAATTTTTTTGTTGAAAATTTTGGTTTTTTTTGTTTTTTTGTTTTCAAATTTGGACGATATTTCATGAGAAAATTTTGGAGGAAAATCGATGAAAAATAGTTTTTTTCCATTTTAATAGCGCTTGTGCCATTTTCAGGCCCAAAAACGTGTTTCTTTAAATCCTTGACGAACTTTGATCACGATGGGTAGAAAAACACACACACACACACACACACACACACACACACACACACACAAATCCTGGATACATCTGAAATAATTGAAAATGATGTTCTCACTTGAAAACTATGAACTTTATCAAAAAAATTTTTCAACAAAAGTTTTTAGTTTTCAGCTGACAAATTTTTTGGCAATAAAAAAAAGTTATGTTTCCGTTTGAAAAAAAACATGTCAGCCTTTGTAACGCCGCGATTTTGAATTTTGGCTCCTCAAATAAATTTTTTTCAAACGTCCCCCTTCAATCCCTAGAAGTTTTGTTCCACACAATATTTCGTCCGAGCAATATTTTTCGAGAAAATTCAGGTGTAAGATTAAAACGGGACACCCTGTATATCAATATAAAATATGCTTGAAGTTTGCATCGTTTGAATGCAACAATATTTTCTTGGCTTCCTTATATTTGCTGGTATCGAAAGTCATATTCTGTATATTTTCCACTGTATATTGCTAAATAAGGAGGCTAAAAGATGGTCGCGGATTCTTTATAGCTTAAATCTGTTAAATAAAATTCTGGAAATTCAGCGAAATAATATTTCGTTGCACTTCAACGATGCAAACTTCAACATCGTAGTATAAATGCAAATAAGCCTCAACGAAGTTCGCGGCATTTCGAGAGGCGAGAAACGGTCGGATAGCCGGTTCTTATCGAGCGAGAAAAATCACTTTTATCGCTGCAACAAAGTTTAACCGGTCTATCGTTTGTCGTGAGAGATCGTGTTCGTAGTTTGCTGTTGGTACAGGCGTGCGATCGCACGCTCCCAAGCGAGGAAAAGAGAGATAAAGAGGGGAGATCTTTTTTTTTCGAAAAGTACGTGGCTCGTAAAGCAGGCTCTTTTCGCGCCGCGATCGCGTGTGCCAACCATCTAGTTGGAATCCGAGGTTTATCTTGGCCACGGCAGGATGATGTACGACCCCGCGATGAAGGCTCCCCCCCCCCCCCCCCCCCCGCGCCCCCAAGACTAGTCCGAAGTACGCCGAAGTACTAATTGCGCAAAATTTTGCGTAGGAGGGATTATTAAGGAGGGATATACATTCAGACAGGAAAAAAGCAATATTGAGGGATTTTTTAAACTAAGAAATAATTATTCTGGTGTACAGCGAAGTGAAACCACGGTATTTATTAAAAATCACCATCTTTTATTGAGATCTTTATTCATTAACCATTTCTAAACGTACTCTGCTATGTTTAGAAATATGATATGATATGAATAGATTCAACCCAACATAAAATAATTAAAACAAAAAATAGGAACTTCAATGCAAATAAAAAAAGTAGTAAACGAGGAAAATGAAAATTACAAAGTTTTACGCAAGTCAGCGCAGTAGTAGCTACCAGAATGCAAACAAATGGCATAGCTTGTGACAGGAAAGCAACGGCATGGTCACTTTAATTAACGAGATTGAAATTGTTGAAACAATGACCGCGAAAAACCTTTATGCAGGTGTAAGCCGCGGAAGAATAGGCCCTTTCCTATTCCATACTCGTGGCTAAATAAGTTGACACTTCGGAAATATTTTATGTAGATAATAATAATTTGAGGCTGTTAAATGCAGTAAAAAAAAGTAAAGTAACTTAAATAGAAATAATGACAATTATAATGACATTAAATAAAAATCATCTCTGATATCGAAATATCGATATTATTCGAGTCCAATATAGGTTTTTCAATGTCGGATTTTTCGTCCGATATTCCGGTTTTTCTTTAGGTTCTATACTTTCATTTCCTTAGGTTGTTTTTTAACAAGAACTGGATGAACGCGGTGAACAGATGGAGAGAGGAAAGAGAAGGAGAAAATTTAAGGAACTAGTGGGTCGAAACGCTAAAAGGGGAAATACTGAAGGAAATATGCAAGGTAGTATTTCCTACCTTGCATATTTGCGAATAGGAAGGTAGGCCAGCAAGGGGAGAGCAATACACTGCGGCAAATAGTTTTAAAAGTTAAACTAGCAGTCATTGATGAGACGAATGGCAGCTTAAGGCATTAGATATAAGGACTAGCATGTAAGAGCAACTGTAAACAAGAAAACATGTAAGCGGGATATAAAAAACGCAAAGCGTTATATAATGAGGAATAAAGAATACAATACAAATACTCAGGTTGTTTTATTACTACTTTTGGCTGTTACATGCAATTTCTTTTTTTTGTAATTAATCTTCAAAAATAGCGTAGGTCTACGCTATTTTTGTTTAGAAGGCACGGTCTTCTAAACTGCATTTTCAAAACTGGCGTGACGTACAGCTAAAAAACTAATCTCCCGATTATTATGAAATTTGGCATAAATCTTTCTAACATTATCGTGTACAACGCAACGCTAAATGTTTTTGAAATTTTTCTTAAAAAGTATTTTTTTATTGCAACATGTAGCCATTTTTCCGAAAAATTCAATCTTTCTTGTTTCAAGCCGTAGCATTTCATCGCTTTTCAGCGTTTCTCACTTTTTCTTGGTTCATATTCTCCGTATGAGTGTTAATGAAAAAAAAACTTTGTCGATTTTTTTTAGATTAATCCCGCCGACGCTGCGTGTCACGCCGTCTGACAACATCCGGCGCAACCGGTCTAAAAGACCGTGCCATACCTCCGCCACTTTTAAAGACTAATAAACAAAAAAAAGTATCAAAAATAGTGGAGAAATCTTTCCATTAAAAAAATCATGAAAATCAGCGATGTTTTTCCTCGCCTAGAGGTATCTCCCCCCTTAAGGCTTGACCACAGTCACGGGTATAAAATAATGTGCGAATTTAACAATTTTTTTTCGTATGAAAAAGTGATTCACTCATAACATTAATTACACATCTATTTAGTATGAATATCAAGCTGTTAAAAAATATATATATTTTTGTCAATGCACAAAATGGCCGACTACTAATATTTTCTTTTATCTTTTTTTTAGGCGCTCCGCGGCGTGACATTTAGCATTCACAATTTTTTACCTACAACAAAAAACTAAAATTCGCGTCAATCTACATTAGAATACCTAGAGAAGTACGTACGGAATTTAAAAAATATTGTTTCATTCAAAAGTTGTAGGTATTTGAACTTAAGAAATGAATTTTCCGTGAAAAATTTCGTTAAAACTGCTCATAAATTGCTCATAAAATGAAAAGTTTTCGATTCGTCAGAAATTCCGTACGTACTTCTCTGCGAAAGGCAATTAGGAACATAACTTTTAAATTTGAAGTAAATCGAGTGAAAACTGTTGAAGTTATTTGTCACGCCAATTGGAAAAAAGCTGTTTCGAGAAGTTTCGAGTCGTCGGACATTTTGTACATCAAAAAAAAAAATTCTAACAGCTTGATATTCATATTAACGGCGGGGTAAAGTTTATTCGGCGACAAAAAGGCATGTTTTTAAGATTCTTTTTTGGCGTAACGAATAGTGTTCGTTTATTGAAAAATTTACATATAATAAAGTAACATTTGAACAACATTCTCCTAAATTTGCATTGCAAAATATTCAAAATTGAGCGAGTGAAAATTAAACCCCGGAGGCGCCTCGAAAAAAAGTTGGTTTGCGGTGTGCACCATAACTCGCAAAAGAATCATTTGAAACAAAAAAATCAAAATGCATTTGTTAAAGGAGATGTTTCTCGAGGTAATGACGGGAGGATTTTTTTCTTTCGATTTTTCGATTTTTCGTAGCACTTGGAAGCCAAAAACCCGATTTTCGCTTAAAAAATCGGCTAATTTGTTGTTGAAAAATTAGTAATTATTTAAAAAAAACAAAAAAGCTCTCGACAATACCTGGTGAATTATGTGAAGAAGTACTGTGCAAAATTTCAAAGCGATTGGTCCAGTAGATTTTGAGTTATCGTGCACACGGACTTCAAATATGACAAGTCTCAGAAAAACGGTTTGAAAAACGCAGAAGAGAAGAGAACGGCATGGAGCAATAGACGCTCAAATACTCATAACTTCGTCAATATTACTCCGATCGACTTGAAATTTTAATACAATATTCTTGATATATTATGCATTCATTTTAAAAAATTTAAAAAAAATGAAAACAAAAAATTTAAATACTTTACCCCGCCCTTAAATACATGTGTAATTAATTTTATGAGTGAATCACTTTTTCATACGAAAAAAAAGTTAAATTCGCACGTGATTTTATGCCCGTTACTGTGGCCTAAGGCCTTAATTATCCGAGCGTGATCGACGACGATGAGTATCGTGAATCGACCTCGAAGCGAAGCCTTTTGATTTTTGCAGCGCTGAAAAAGTAGGAACCGAGCTCTCGTCGCCCCGACGAGAGAGTCACGAGTCTCTCGCGTTGGAACGTATGAAAAGCCTGCATCCTCAGCATTTTATTCCACTCGTAAAGTGTCCTCTGCACGAGTTGGTCATTTTTTTTTGTTTTGCAACGCCGGCTTCCACGTGGAGGAAGCTTCGCGAGCGAAATAAAACAGAGAAAGGAGGAATGCGCGTTTTTTTTTTTTCATCTGAATCATCCGGTCAAGTCGCCCGTTGTGTCAACATTTCGGTACAGTCATCACTACGTTTCTCGCGATATCACGAGCACGTACTTGATATTGTCGAATCTCTGCTGTATCTTGTTTCACATGCTACAGATAATACACGCAGCCTAGTGCGATTAAAATCACAAACAAGCTCACCGGCTATTTGGGCTAAGTAAATAAATCCAAAGTCGCCAAATTTCACGAGGTTTTTTTTTTCGCAGAACATAACGTCGTCACCGTTCACTTGTTCAATTTTTATCGGCTTTCGCAATTAGACGTATATGGGAACGAGAAGCGTAACGGCCTCCAGGGAGATCGAGGATTAAAATCATATTGGTAAAAACAGCAATTACCGAATGTCTCAATGAGAATTTCGTAGGTAACGGCAGCGATAGGTGTGCGAGGATAAAACGCAGTCGGAATTGACAAAGTGACGCTATGAATTCTACACTGCTGAACTAAGAGGTACACATGCTATATACATGCTAAGAGGGAAATCCGTGAATTTAATAATTTGCAAATCTATAGTCGATGGTGAAATCGTGACACAAAAGTTGCTACATTAAGGCGGGACACCACTGTGACGGGTAAAAAAATCTTTTTTTTTTGCATTGTCCTAAAGTATATGTATTCAAGAATATGTGAAAAAAATCGCGTTTTTCTTTCAACGACTTTTCCCGACCTTGCCGGAATCGTAACTCTAGCTATAATTGTTCGATTTTTAATTTCAAAAGACTATAATTTCCATAATTTAAATAGCTATCGATGTACGTAGCTTTTTTACCGAGTTTTTTAAGCCCCCGAATGCAAGTTAAAATTTCGCCAAAATTAGACTTTTTTTAACACACGCTATTTAGTGTTTTTTTTTCGAAACACGGTTGAACGAGAACTACATTTATATAGATTATAAAACTTTTTTATTTGTACTTTTCAGACCAACTTTTAAGTTATCGATTGTTAATTTTTTAACAATTTAGCGTTGTTGATTGATAATTTTTTTAAATGAAAATTTACACGAAACAAGTTCAACGTATGCTTAATAACATATCGCTTTTTTTCCAAATCCCAAATAAATAATCCGAGACACAAAAAATTTGGAAAAAACGATCTTTTTCCAAGCCGATCACAGTGGTGTCCTCCCTTAACGGCGGGGTAAAGTTAATTCGGCGAAAAAAAGGCATGTTTTTAAGATTTTTTTTTGGCGCAACGAATAGTGTTCGTTTATTGAAAAATTTATATATAATAAAGTAACATTTGAACAACATTCTCCTAAATTTGCATTGCAAAATATTCAAAATTGAGCGAGTGAAAATTAAACCCCGGAGGCGCCTCGAAAAAAAGTTGGTTTGCGATGTGCACCATAACTCGCAACAGAATCATTTGAAACAAAAAAATCAAAATGCATTTGTTAAAGAAGATGTTTCTCGAGGTAATGACGGGAGGATTTTTTTTTTCGTTTTTTTAATTTTTCGTAGCACTTGGGAGCCAAAAACCTGATTTTCGCTAAAAAAAATCGGCTAATTTGTTGTTGAAAAATTAGTAATTATAAAAAAAAACAAAAAAGCTCTCGATAATACCTGGTGAATTATATGAAGAAGTACTGTGCAAAACTTCAAAGCGATTGGTCCAGTAGATTTTGAGTTATCGTGCACACGGACTTCAAATATGACAAGTCTCAGAAAAACGGTTTGAAAAACGCAGAAGAGAAGAGAACGGCATGGAGCAATAGACGCTCAAATACTCATAACTTCGTCAATTTTACTCCGATCGACTTGAAATTTTAACACAATATTCTTGATATATTATGCATTTATTTAAAAAATGAAAAAAAAAAATTTATACTTTACCCCGTCCTTAAAATACACCTTACAACTTGAGGTCGCGTGTCGAATTTTTTCCGCGTTCTATCAACTATCAACGATTGTACTGAATTTACATTTTTTTTTCATTTTTCGTATCAAATTATAATAATTTCATTGATTGTCTATGTTTGCCAATTTAAAAAAACTCGGTTTTGGCAAGGCTATGTATTAACCCTTCCTTGACACACTCATATTTGGCCACGCCTTTGACATACTGGGTAAATTTGACCCGGATAGTATTTTATTCACCCGCCCTTAACAACCCTTCGGGCGGTTTTTATTGAAAAAAAATTCGAGATACACTTCAAACATTTCTTAAGGGGTTTTTTTCACTTTAGACGCTAAAAAAGGCTATTTTCATTATTATTTTTGATACGTTTATATTATAAATATTGATATAAAAGTTGTTACACTTAATAAATACACTTTCGAAATACATCAATTTTTTTTAACGTATTTGTGTAACCCAAACAAAGTTTAAGGAGGTTGGAGCGTTAGCCACGATCCAAGGTTGAATTTAATTTCAAAAAATACATGTTATTGTTTAGTCTATACTGAGTCTTCACGAATTTTGTAAACTTTTTCCACCACCAAATACCAGAGATAAAAAATAGTTTAATGTATGTAATTTAACGTGCCGTCAGATGGGCAAGACTTTCACACTAAAACTTTTGTAATTTTTTTTGTTATTTAGCACCAACATAAACCATTTTTACTAACGGATTAACGCAAACTGAACCTTTGTAAACATTTAGAAAAAAAAATCCTCGTCTTGCTCATCGTAAACCATGGACCAATAATCTCGTGACGTAAATATGAATAGGCACAATGATAAATTACTCAAAATTTCATTGTGATGTATAAAACATTCATTGTCGTAGTTTTTTCATAATAATCATCGATAATGTTATACTTTTTCAAGTTGGTAGTAACACAAAAGTTTTTCTACTTTACGTAATAAAAATATTAAAATGCATAATTGTGACCTTTAATTATATATTTTTAAAAATTAGCATATACAGAATAAATCTGTACCGAGTATGCATTATTTTGAGATTCATTGAAAAAAAAATGAATAAACCGTCATTTGACTCGACTGAATCGCTCCAACCTCCTTAAACGCGTTTTTCTCGAAACGATTTTCGACGGCTTGTTGATAAAATCTCCGAAACTACGGAACCGATCCTCATGAAATTTCAACTACATATTCTTTACAACTATAACTATTGCGCATATGAAGGATGTAATTTTTTTTTGATATTTACTTTTTTTGCCAAAAACGGTGAAATAAACACTTTTTTTTTTCGAAAAATGTCCGCCATTTTGTTATTTTTGCATATATGAGAAATCGTAAAATATTCGCTATAGCCATTAACATACTGGATCTAAAACCGTTTGATTTTTTTGTTTTGGATGATCCATCTCCGGACTTCATCAACGCGCAGACCTTCATTTTTTTTACGAAATTTTTTGAACTACCATTTTCGTCTATAGATAGTGACTTGAATAAATAATTTTTTTTTCAAATGTATTTCGAAAGTTCATTTATTAAGTGTAACAATTTTCATATCAATATCCATAATATAAACGTATCGAAAATATTCATGAAAATAGCCTTTTTTAGCGTCTAAAGTGAGAAGATCTATAACTGCATAATCAACCATAATCAACCATAATAGCCTACATAATCAAAATTCGAAAAGTATGAAATTGCATTGTCGTAAACAATTATTGAAAGCTTTCAGTTTTAGAAGAGCGAGCAATTTATTTCAAATTCGTCCGGGTCGACATGCCCAAGTGTGTCAAGGAAGGTTTAATTGTGTGTAAAATTCCGACCTCGTCTTCCCAATGCCCCCACCAGAAAAAAAATATTTCAAATCGCCATGTTTTTTTGAGACCAAGCTTACGCACTCTCAGAAAAAAAAATCGTAATCCAAACCTCTCGATTATCACGACATTCGCTATCTTCTCAGCCATAAACAACACCGTATTCGCGAAAATAAAATCATTCTGGCAATTAAAGAAAAGAAAAAAGCTCATTTTCATTGCATTCCACCGATGCAAAAGCTTGAACATTCCAAAACGTAAAGAAGAATCCAATAAAGTTCGTACCGGGACACGAAGCCTCGTTGCTGTTGTCCTTGATGAAGTTTTCACCCGCGGTAACGATAGCGCTCCAGTCGAGTGTCGAGGTGTAACAGAGAGATGGATTTTTCTCGATCCTCACGGCCCCTCTCGATATCTCCGTCAATTTGTTCAGGCCAATCTGTGAAAGAATTTTCTCCGTTTGATTCGCGACGATTGGACACCGCGGGATTGCGCGACATTTTGCATCGGGCGCCGAGAGTTTTCTCGGGGCGGTCTCCCTACGTTCTTTAATCCGTTTAAACGGCTTGACTTCGTTACTTGACCCGATCGTTTAAACGACCGAGATCGAGCAATTAGTCGCCGCGAAATCGCCTTCATTTGGCGTGGGAATGTCCAGCAATATTTATATATATATATATATATATATATACACATACATGTGTGTGTGTTAAAATGACTAATGTGGGAGCTCATTGAACACGGGCGCCGAAACGTTTTATACGCGTCAACGTGCGATTGACGGGACGTGATGGGTGTTGAAAATCGATTGAGTATCAGTCACGTATACTCGCGATATGCTAAGTGTCAACGCGTCAATTGCTGACTTGTTTCTCCGGTTGACTGACCGCAGCGCTGAGCCTTGTTTTTCCGATCGTAAACATCAATTAAGTTATAAATATTTTTCCTATGACTAAGATTGCATCGTTGTAACGTGATGAAAATTAACGTTTTGTCAATCGTCCACATTTTTCATCCGCCAGTTTCGAGCAGGAAAAAAAGCTCAAACTTTTTTTTAGCTGCCTTAGGATGACGTTGAAGTTTGCATCGTTGGAATGCAACGGAAATTATTTTTTTTTCTTCTATCTCACACACGCTTTTTTTTTGCCAATTTAGGGCACGCGAATCACCCGAATGGTTTCTCTTGTTCGCTTAAGGAATCCTCGATCGTAATTTATCGACAAAATTATCGATTTTAATAAAAATGAAGAAATATAAAAAATTGAAAAGAACTTTCGTTGCATTCGAAAGATGCAAAAGCTTCAACGCCCATGCCTTAGGGATCTACAACTGATATCCGCAAAAAAAGATATTGAGTGATAGAAAAGAAGGATGGACGAATGAAGGCGTAGAAATGAATTTTCGTTGCGTTGCAACGATGCGAACTTCGATATCGTTGTTTTCTCTGCTGAAACATTGATGGCTGAACGGAGGCGTTATATAGGGTGCCTCAAAATGACCTGACATTTTAACTTATTAATAAAACGTATTATTTATTTGGAAAATACGATTATTTTTATTTTAATATAAAGTACAAACATGGAGGTTATGTGTGGAACGCACTATCCGATAAATGGCCGCCTCGTCCCTGTTTGCAAACGTTCACTCTTTGACGAAATTTTCAATAACATTTTGGCATGATTGCGGACTAATCTCATTAAGGGGTGTTCTCACTTTAGACGCTAAAAAAGGCTATTTTCATGATTTTTTTGATATATTTATATTATAGATATTGATATAAAAATTGTTATACTCAATAAATACACTTTCGAAATACATGTAGAAAAAAAAATATTTTTTTAAGTCACTACTTGTAGACGAAAATGACAGTTAAAAAATGTCCTAAAAAATTTCCAGGTCTGCGCTGTTGATGAAATCTCGGAGATGGATCATCCGAAAGAAAAAATCAAACGGTTTTGGATTCAATTTCTTAATGGCTATAGCGCATATCATACGATTTTTTATATTTGCAAAAATAACAAAATGGCGGACATTTTTCGAAAAAAAACGTGTTTTTTCACCGTTTTTGGCAAAAAATAGTAAAAATCAAAATTTAAGAAAATCCTTGATATGAGCTATAGCTATAGTTGTAAAGAATATGTGGTTAAAATTTCATAAGGATCGGTTTAGTAGTTTCGAAGATTTTATCAACAAGCCGTCGAAAAACGTTGTTACCAGAAAAATGCGTTAACGGCGGGGTAAAGTTAATTCGGCGAAAAAAAGGCATGTTTTTAAGATTTTTTTTTGGCGTAACGAATAGTGTTCGTTTATTGAAAAATTTACATATAATAAAGTAACATTTGAACAACATTCTCCTAAAGTTGCATTGCAAAATATTCAAAATTGAGCGAGTGAAAATTAAACCCCGGAGGCGCCTCGAAAAAAAGTTGGTTTGCGGTGTGCACCATAACTCGCAACAGAATCATTTGAAACAAAAAAATCAAAATGCATTTGTTAAAGGAGATGTTTCTCGAGGTAATGACGGGAGGATTTTTTTTTCGATTTTTCGATTTTTCGTAGCACTTGGGAGCCAAAAACCCGATTTTCGCTAAAAAAATCGGCTAATTTGTTGTTGAAAAATTAGTAATTATTAAAAAAAAAAACAAAAAAGCTCTCGACAATACCTGGTGAATTATGTGAAGAAGTACTGTGCAAAATTTCAAAGCGATTGGTCCAGTAGATTTTGAGTTATCGTGCACACGGACTTCAAATATGACAAGTCTCAGAAAAACGGTTTGAAAAACGCCGAAGAGAAGAGAACGGCATGAAGCAATAGACGCTCAAATACTCATAACTTCGTCAATTTTACTCCGATCGACTTGAAATTTTAACACAATATTCTTGATATATTATGCATTCATTTAAAAATTTAGAAAAAAATGAAAAAAAAAAAAATTTTAATAGTTTACCCCGCCCTTAAAGGTGCTATACCAGTGTAACACTTTTTAAAAAATCGTTTTTTTTGCCTTTTTCGACAGTTTATACTTTCAAGAATATCATTATCATTTACACCAATATCATTTTATCTTGCAAAAATCGATAGTTAAATCTTTAAACACGTTTTTCGCGAAATGAGATTTTTCAAATTTGCTGACATTGTAACTCAAAGAGCAATTATCCGATTGACTTGAAATTTCAACTGAGTACTCTTGAATATATTTACTCTACAATGACGTAGGATATTTTCGATTGTATGAAAATTGACGATTTGACATTGAAAAAAACGACCATTTTATGGGCAAGAAAACAGACTTTTTTTCATAACTACGCCATTTTGTTAGATTTTGATATTTTTCGAAAATCCTACGTCATTGTACAGGAAATACCTTCCAGTTTAACGACATTTGTTCCTTTTTCGGTTTCAGCTACTCAATCGGCCGGAATCATGTCAGCAGTGGAGGAACTTTATTTTTTGGCGCCTTCGAAGACTTGGATTTCAATATTTGTCTATGAGAAAATTATGTAATATAGGTCAAGTATAGCCAAATATATTCTTAATTTTCCGAAACATTTAATTGAGTACTTTTCTTCCAAAAAATTCCAGAAAATCACCCAAATTTTCAGCGTTCACACTGGTATAGCCCCTTAAAGATTGTTTGGGTTACATAAATACATTAAAAAATTTGTTTTAAATACATAGAAATATACACAAATATACATAATTTTTTAAAAATACACAATAAATACCTTAAATTTTTTTAAATGTATTTCGATTTTGTATTTATTAAGTGTAACAACTTTTATATCAATATCTATAATATAAACCTATTAAAAAATTCATGAAAATAGCCTTTTTTAGCGTCTATACCTCGATACTTCCTGATGCCAGTTGTCAAAGATTAGTACTCTACGTGCGCCGCAAAAAAAAAAAAAAATAGCGCGCAATTAAAAATATCAGGTCATTTTGAGACAGGTTTTAGAAGGTAGCTTCATTATATCGACGTTGATCCGAAAGAAGATTCGCTCACCTCTTGCAAGCTTTGCATCTCGTAGATCATGAAGGAATAGTCGGCGAGCAACACGTCACCCCTGATCACTTCGAGATTCGGGAATATTCCGCCGAGGGTCTTGAGGTTGTTGACGCGATAGAGAAGCAGGTAACCCGTGACTTCGCGCAACAGGGGAAACGAGATATTCTGAAAATCTGCCTCGACGTTGTTTTGGATGAGAACGATCTGGAGGAAGCCCTCGATCACGCGACAATCCTTCAGCATCGCGAAGTTGTTCACGCTGTTGCGTATATCGATACTCGGACATATCCCGTCCACGACCGTAATGTTTTTGTGCTTCCGCGATACTTTTTCCCTCGACGATTCGCTCGGTTTGCGATTTTCCTTCGGTAAATTCGAGGCCGCCGATTGATTGCCACTCTTGCTGGGACTTCCCACCGTGGATCTGAAACGTAGGTGAACGAAAATGTTAAAAACTGCACGACAAACGCAAATGTCTTGTGTGATGACTTTGCATCGTTGAAATGCGCGACTCCGGAGCTTGCGTCCTCGGAATGCAGTCGATTATTTTTTTTATCCAATTGCGCAAATTTCTTCGACCCATTCGGACTAACAAAGTCACTTCTACTTCTTTTAGGATTCTTATTAGATATCCACAAATGAAAATCTAAAAAAGTATATTTCGTACAACAATGATAATTAGGGAATTGATAAAAAAAATGAATTTCCGTTGCGCTCCAACGATGGAAACTTCAACGTCGTGTTAAAAAAGATTAAGAGGGTTAAAAAAGAGAAGCGCTACTGGGAATGCGTTATAATTTACGTTTGCCCCTCTTTTTCTTTTGCGTCATTTTCTTTTGTAAATTAACTATTTTCGAATGAGGGGGTTGGAAAAGATTAGTCGACTAGGCTGCCCTATAATTTTCGTCATGGGAAACTACCCCTCGTTCCAAGATCATATTTTAATTTTTCACCTTTGGACATATCCATTTATTTTTGCAAAAAAAAAGTTTTTAATCATTAAGGGGTCACAGCTACTGGGAGCCCGAAAATGCAAAGGGTTTGATGATAGCGAAAGTTGGTACTCGGGGGTTTTCGGGGTCGCTGATTACAAATCTGCACTCAAAATTCGAGAATTCAAGATGGCGGATTCAATATGGCGGACCATAAATGCAAAACGTTATTTGGTAATAGCGAAAGTTGGTACTCGGGGGTTTTCGGGGTCGCTGATTACAAATCTGAACTCAAAATTCGGAAATTCAAGATGGCGGATCCAATATGGCGGACCACAAATGCAAAACGTCGTTTGATGATAGCGAAAGTTGGTACTCGGGGGTTTTCGAGGTCGCTGATTACAAATATGAACTCAAAATTCGGGAATTCAAGATGGCGGATCCAATATGGCGGAGCATAAATGCAAAACGTCGTTCGATGATAGCGAAAGTTGGTACTCGGAGGTTTTCGACGTCGCTAATTACAAATCTGAACTCAAAATTCGGAAATTCAAGATGGCGGATCCAATATGGCGGACCATAAATGCAAAACGTCGTTTGATGATAGCAATAGTTAGTACCCGGGGATTTTCGGGGTCGCTGATTACGAATCTGCACTCAAAATTCGGAAATTCAAGATGGCGGATCCAATATGGCGGACCATAAATGCAAAACGTTATCTGATGATAGCGAAAGTTGGTATTCGGGAGTTTTCGGGGTCGCTGATTACGAATCTGGACTCAAAATTCGGAAATTCAAGATGGCGGATCCAATATGGCGGGCCATGAATGGAAAACGTTGTTTGATGATAGCGGAAGTTGGTACCCGGGGGTTTTCGGGGTCGCTGATTACGAATCTGCACTTAAAATTCGGAAATTCAAGTTGGCGGATCCAATATGGCGGACCATAAATGCAAGACGTCGTTTGATGATGGAGAAAGTTGGTACTCGGGGGTTTTCGGGGTCGCTGTTACATGAAATAACCTCCCCCAAAAAAAAGATCATCGAATTTGGAAAAAATCCTATAGTTTTTGCCACATTGGATCCGCCATTTTCAATTTGACGGTTTAGACTTCGGATTCGTATTCAGTGGATAAAAAACCAAGTCTAGAGAGATAGTGCTAGATTAGTCGTAATGAGATTTAGTATGTAAAAAGTTCGTTTGTTTGCACTTTCGGTATTGATGACACCCGCTACGTGAAAAATAAAAATTTAATAGGTATGTTTTAGTAGTTATCGAAGTCCTAGGAACCTTGAAACGCACTTACAACCGCCATATTTAATTACAAAACACTTTTAAACCGTCAAAATCTGAATTGAAATGGGTGTAACACCAGTGTTACACCATGCCGCAAAGGGTTAAGGGGCTATACCAGTGTGACACTTTCAAAAAATCGATTTTTTTGCCTTTTTCGACAGTTTATACTTTCAAGAATATCCTGTAAAAATTTCACGGCCGTATCTCTAATCATTTTATCTTGCAAAAATCGATAGTTAAATCTTTCAACGCGTTTTTCTCGAAATGAGATTTTTCAAATTTGCTGACATTGTAACTGAAGGAGCAATTATCCGATTGACTTGAAATTTGAACTGAGTACTCTTGAATATATTTACTCTACAATGACGTAGGATATTTTCGACTGGATGAAAAAAGACAATTTGGCATTGAAAAAAACGACCATTTTATAGGCGAGAAAACAGACTTTTTTCATAACTACGCCATTTTGTTAGATTTTGATATTTTTCGAAAATCCTACGTCATTGTACAGGAAATACCTCCCAGTTTAACGATATTTTTTCCTTTTTCGGTTTCAGCTACTCAATCGGCCGGAATCATGTCAGCAGTGGAGGAACTTTTTTTTTACGTCTCTGAAAGCAGCGCGTAAGTCGCGTGGATCTCAATATTTTTCTATGAAAAAATTATGTAACATAAGTCAAATATAGCCAAATATATATTTAGTTTTCCGAAACATTTAACGGCGGGGTAAAGTTAATTCGGCGAAAAAAACGCATGTTTTTAAGATTTTTTTTTGGCGTAACGAATAGTGTTCGTTTATTGAAAAATTTACATATAATAAAGTAACATTTGAACAACATTCTCCTAAATTTGCATTGCAAAATATTCAAAATTGAGCGAGTGAAAATTAAACCCCGGAGGCGCCTCGAAAAAAAGTTGGTTTGCGGTGTGCACCATAACTCGCAACAGAATCATTTGAAACAAAAAAATCAAAATGCATTTGTTAAAGGAGATGTTTCTCGAGGTAATGACGGGAGGATTTTTTTCTTTCGATTTTTCGATTTTTCGTAGCACTTGGGAGCCAAAAACCCGATTTTCGCTAAAAAAATCGGCTAATTTGTTGTTGAAAAATTAGTAATTATTAAAAAAAACAAAAAAGCTCTCGACAATACCTGGTGAATTATGTGAAGAAGTACTGTGCAACATTTCAAAGCGATTGGTCCAGTAGATTTTGAGTTATCGTGCACACGGACTTCAAATATGACAAGTCTCAGAAAAACGGTTTGAAAAACGCAGAAGAGAAGAGAACGGCATGGAGCAATAGACGCTCAAATACTCATAACTTCGTCAATTTTACTCCGATCGACTTGAAATTTTAACACAATATTCTTGATATATTATGCATTCATTTAAAAAATTTAAAAAAAAATGAAAAAAAAAAATTTAAATACTTTACCCCGCCCTTAATTGAGTACCCTTCTTCCAAAAAAATTCCCGAAAATCACCCAAATTTTCAGCGTTTACACTGCTATATCCCCTTAAATTTGCATTTCCTTCAATTACCACCACTTAGAAGCTATACATGTTCGAACTGAAAAAAAAAAAAATGTTTGAACTTTGCCACACTCTGCCACCGCTCCGCCATTTCAATAATGAATTAAGGGGTAAGGCCACTGTAAATTTTTTGAAAAATCGATTTTTTTTTATTGGCTTAAAAAATAGTTTAAGTTTAAAATAAAAAATAGTTTAAGTTTCTCCGAAACTTCTTTTTTTAATTTTTTCCAATAAAAAACTATTCGCAAAACTTTAAACGCGTTTTTCTCGAAACATGGTTTTTCAAAATGGCACGCAGCACAACTCGAACAATTTTCATTTTTTTTACTTGAAATTTTAACCAGATGTGAACATTTACATTATCTTGAGAATGTCGATCGGAATTTTCAAGAACTTTATTTATTGATTTTTTATTAACAAAAAACTTGCCGTTTTTTTCGTCAAAAATCAATTTTTTTTTTCAAACGCACGCCAAATCCACAAAAATTGATACTTTTTAAAATCCGATCGACATTCTCTAGCTATAGCCCTCTAGATTAATGGTTTTTTTTTTGTTCTAGATTCAAAAGTGCACCAGTGGTGCTGCGTGCCGCGGAGCCCTGGAAGCAAAACATGTCCCGGGAAGATAGCTGTGGAACCGCCATTTTGTTTTTTTTTACTGTAAAAAAATTTTATAATAAAGTTTAATGTATGCCCGATAACACCATTAAAAGTTTTTTTTCAAATACCTTCAATTTCGGGAGCAAAAAATTCGTGAAAAAACCTTTTTTTTTGGGCCGTTACAGTGGCCTTACTCCTTAATTGAAAAAAAAAGTGTTTCGTATACTCAAACATACCATCAAAGTATACCCAAACTTTGATAATTGTACAATTATTTCTTAGTTTTAAAAATCCCTCAATATTGCTTATTTTTTCCCAGTCTAAATGTACATCATGCGAAAAAAGCAAAAGGTTATTTACCCCGGTGCATCGATGGCTCTGTTGTGTTTGTAGCCGAGGGACCTTTCGTCCTGGCGTATCCCATCGGCGAGTGACTTCGAATAATATGGATTCTCGTCGACATTCGCGTTCGGCCCGATGTACTTTCCGTTGGCATTTTTGTCGGCGACGTTGTGTTTGGACGCCAACGATTTTGCGTATTTTTCGCTCTCGAGATGTCGGCCGCCGTTCACGATGTCCTGAGAATCGACGAGGTGACCGACAAGCTGACAACACACGAGGAGCGACATCAGTAGCAACTTCCGCGTCCTCATCTTCTCGACTCATGAACACACGATGAATTTCACTGATTTGCTCGTCAGTCCTCGCGTACACACGAGGCTATGTTTTACGCCCGCGGGGAGAGGGTAAGGTGCGCGATAGTGACGAAACCTTTGTCCCTACCACCAACGAAATTTCAATTTCTCTCTTTTTCTCTCTCTCTCTCTCTCTGCCGCGTCTTCTCCCTCTTTTTCCTCGTCTCCTTCTCCGTCTCTGGCCTCTCTGCTTTTCGTCGCGACGACAATACGAGCAGACGATAATAAGCGACCACCGTCCAATCCCTTCCTCGCCAATTTTCCTTCTCGACTCCTCGATAACGTTACGCGAATCTTTATGTCCGGCGCTTTTCTCAATTATCGCGAGCCTCTTCCGCTCACCGGGCTTCTCTCTTCTGCGCTTGAGAATTTCGAGCCTCTTTCGAGGTGCCCGTTTATTAGCTTCGCCACGTGACAATTTGGACGACAAAGTTGACGATCTTCGCCAGGTTTTCGCCTCCACAAAGTCCCAACACTTGGTCGGAAAACAGGCGGCGCCACACGCGAAAATGTTCCTACGCCACTCGTCGTTTTCACTCCTAGTTCGCTCCTTCTTCGCTTCCTCCGTCTCCTCGTTGCTTCCGTCCACCACGACTTCCGGTTCCCGCGACCAATTCACTGCCCCGCCACGTCGCATCGGGCGAACTCTCCCCGATCGCGAAATCAACTTCACGAAGCAAACGACAAAAAACATTTAAACGAATTACACTGACGGAAAAATTCTATTGATATGAAGTAATCGTGTCTATTTGATTTTTGTTTGTTTGAATTGAGTAGATTTTTCGTGGAATGAACATTTTTCCTATTGCATTCGATTATTGAAATTATTCACTTTAAATGTATTTATTTATTCGAATCAAAATATATTCAATATCGTCCAATAACTAAATATTTTGTTTAATCCTAATAAATCTGTGATTCGGTTTCATCTGCTGAAAAAATGATTTTTTTTTAATCGAAATTAAATCGAATTTTCGTAAAATCAACCATTTTTATATTTGATTGAATGGTCTGTCTT
Source organism: Ophion obscuratus (assembly GCA_964007375.1). Taxonomy (NCBI): domain Eukaryota; kingdom Metazoa; phylum Arthropoda; class Insecta; order Hymenoptera; family Ichneumonidae; genus Ophion; species Ophion obscuratus. The sequence goes on from OZ023319.1 coordinate 5,565,638, forward strand.
AATAGCGAGACATATATCAATGAAGTGTGGGGGTAGAAAAGGTGGAGAGAGGAATTATATATATATATATATATATATATATATATATACAGTACTACCTCCCTAAGAGAGCGGTCTAGGGCGGTTAGGGGAAGTAATTCTCGAGAAATTCGTCGCCGAAGCCTTCCCCCACCGCTAGGTTAGCGCGCTCGAAAATCGCGCATGTGGTAGCGTGTATGTGTTTCTCCACTCGACCTCTATGAGAGAGCGCGAACGAAAGTGTTGAGAAAACTGTAAACAAGTTGCGGAAAGTGTACTGGCGTTTCGTCGTTTCATGCGTAAGTATATCTCATTGAATATTGATGTGTAAATCTTTCTTTTTCTTCGCGTTTTTTTTATTCTGCTGTTTGGTATATTTTGTTGTTGCAATATTATAACACATATGAAGGAAACATTTGTAAAACTTTCAATAATTGTTGAATTATCTTATTGTTCGCAAAAATATACGTAGTATATTCGTTATCGAAACTCGAACATATACAGTAGAACCTCGATTATCCGAACCAATTGGGACCGAGACTAGTTCGGATAATCAAAAGTTCGGATAATCGAAACGTGGGTTTTTTGGGACGGGATCATAAACAACACCTTTTTATATAAAAACAGTACATACATATATATTATAATTTGACATATATGTTAACGTTGAAATATATATATATATATATATATATATATATATATATATATATATATATATATATATATATATATATATATATAATGTATTTGAAATACCTGAAAAAAGTTGAATGCTTTTTTTATATTTTTTAAAAATAAAATCGTCCATTTTTAATTGACGAACGGCTGTAACGCGTTTTTGAGCGGCTAAGTCTCGCAGCCGTTTGGGAAGGAGAGATTGCGTTGGGTTGCTCATTGTTGCTCACGGCGGTGGCAGCGAGCAACAATGTATCTTTCGCGCCAACGTTCGGATAATTGAGAGTTCGGATAAACTAAGTCATCGTTCGGATAATTGAGGTTCTACTGTACAGTGTACAAAAAAAATGTAACTAACAATTTATCTTGTGTATATACTTCAAGTTGAAATATACAATGTATATATATGTATAAATATTTCATTTTTAGATAAAACGGGATGGCTGAATCGAAAATATATTTTACTTGCATTAAATTACTACTTGAAATTTAATTATGGTGCATGTTTTTTTCTCCGACTTTACGGCTTAAACGTATATATTATTATACAAAGGAATATTATCCATTTGACAATCGTGCGACGTGCGATTTTCTGAAATTGCTCGCGATCTCTTATGGAGGTGTCCGCGACAAACTCGGGAGGCCTCGGGTACACTGGACAGCTCGAGCTAGGTGGGGGAAGCCATAAAATGCGCTCAAGCGGAACGGCGGGGAAATTCTCTCTTAGGGAGGGCTCTCTTAGGGAGGTAGTACTGTATATATGTATATATATATATATATATATATATATATATATATATATATATATATATATATATATATATATATATAGGTTATGTTCGAAAAATATATAGCATGTTATTCGATAAAACTCTTTAATTACCACAATGATATAAACTAATGGATATAGTTTATGTGATACAGCAAATAATTATAGGAATTCATTTGGTCTCTTAGCCGTATCTGCGAATAAGATGATACAAGCACTCGGTAGCATAGGGACAGCGTGCTTAGGTATGAGTAGGTAGGTTTTAGATATTTCTTCGATAGAAATCATCTCAAAAGGCCAGGAAATGACGAATCACGATACAAAATCGTTGTCGTAAAACTCTCAATTAAGTATTTCATTTTATTTTCGATTTATGAAATATTTTATGTATAAGGTAAATGTCCCAATTATTGAGGAGCTAAAGATCTGGGGGATTGAATTCGGTGAGAAAAAAATATAAAATCAAGAAAAAAAAACATCGCTTTCATGTTCAAATGATACTTTGATATTTTTACTTTCGAAAAATCACCCTTTAAATTATTCCTCAATGATTTCAAATGAAAAAAAAAGAATAACAATGTGAAGCATGCAAATGTCCCAATTGTTGAACACTGGAAGTGCCTATGCCTCTAATATTGAACAGGCATGTCCCAGTTATTGAACACTCTCGAGAATTCTTTTTCCGTTCTGAAAATATTATTTTGGGCACAATATTAAGAAATAAAAGCAAAATCGAACACTTAAAAAATCTTTTATTAATCATGTAAAAAAAAAAATATATATTTAGTCTTTTTTGACAAGTTTTCGATTCATTCGCATTTGGTTTATTTTTGCTTTTCAACTCGAACTTTATTTTATATTTCTTTCCAGCTTCCTCGTTTTTATGTTCTGTTTTTGTTTGATTTTGTCGCAGCTTCGCTCCTTGAAATATCGGAGAGCAAAAAATATTGATCATTACATTCGTATTTTTAGGTTACATTTAGGTTGTATTTTCTTTTTACTATTCTTTTTATGTTTATTGCACGAAAATACAGATACAAAATACATATGACGATCTTAGAGTTATTATTAAAAGAATAAAGGTAAGTTTATTCAGGAACTTACAGTTTTTGTTTGAATAAATCCGATTCACACGATCTGTCACACTTTAACTGTCCCGATGTTTTGATGGGTTTAATTACGCCATCTTTGAGAATTCGAGTGTTCAATAATTGGGACACACTGCATTTTCTATGTCCCAATTATCGAACACCGTATTTTTTAACAAATAATTAATTTCAAAAAAAAACTTTAATTGTTATTTGTAAGACATTTTCTGAGGAACCTGAAACGCCTTCACTTTTTGAGATGCGACAGTTTTTGAATGTTTTATGCTCTTACGCATGAAGCGGCGCGTCTTAGCAAAAACGATAAGCAGTTACCACGAGACGTCAAATCGGGTCACCGTTGCTGATTAAATAATTTTTTTCTCTATTAATTTAAGCTTTTTTTGCACAAGTAAGGTAACATTTCGATATCTAAAAGTTCCATATACGTAATGAAATTTTTAGAAATAAGTAAATGCATGTTGAATGAGAAATAATAAAAATACAAGATAGTGTTCAATAATTTGGACATTTACCTTATAGTACACTCATATTTACAGTGTACATTGTAAGCAAATAGAGATTTAGTTGAATCGAATTTTTTTTTTCATTCAATTTGTATATATTCAATATTTCAAAAGAATAGCTGAAACAAATAAAAAATATCTTAAAAACAAATAAGATCGTAGTAGGCCGTGAGCCAAGGAAAAAACCTATTTGATTTAAATAGGTTCTATTCAAATTAAATATTTTTTTTGGCAGTGTAGCACACGTGGAAGATCGAAACTAAACTCCCTTTTTACCTTTAGGGGCCGTACGCAAACTACGTAACGCAATTGGGCGGGGGGGGGGGGGGGGGTCAAGGTTTGCGTTACGTCACGATTTCAAAACCGCCAGAAGTAGCAACATTTCTGCATGTTCACGTTTTTTATTTAAACTACGCGTGCAATTTTACCGTGGACAGTTCACAGCTTTCTGTGCGCAATGTCCGTTAAGGGGTGAGATGCAGTCAGAATTCTCAAAAAATCGATTTTTTCTTACATTTTCTCGAAGTATGTTTCGAAAATATTCCCTGAACATTTCAAGTCAATCCGATGAATAGTTTCCGGGATATCCCACAATTAGCGGAGGGGCGCCGGGTCCCCATGGCAGGCAGCGGCTGACAAACGCGCAAACGATAATACCCCGGAAGGCAGAATGCTTCGAAGACAACAACAAATTGATATTTTGGAAGCTTCCGCATCGGCAGAAGTCCTATTGTATGGGCCAGGAATTGATGATTCGATGTGAGTAATTTTTTTAATTAGTATTTCTATACATAAATCAAGTGTTAAATTGAATAACTCTTTGAGAAATTTTCAAAAATTTATTACTCAAAAACTATGAACTTAAGCGAAATTTTATAAAGAACACTTTCGTCTTAAAATTGCCCAAAATGTGGTTAAAAAAATTCATCCCGAAAAACTTTAATTTTTTGAAAAATTGTTTTAACAATTGGCTATAAACAATTGGATGCTCGATTTTTCGGCAAAAATTGTAATATTCGGATTCAGCGGATCAAAATACATGAAAAAAGTTTGGCTTCATCCATCGAGCTCAAAATTTTACGAACCGTATCCACATCGAAAAACTTTAAACGCGTTTTTCTCGAAACTATGTTTTTCAAGTCGGTGACCACTATAATTCAAAAACCACTCGATGGATTTTGATGAAATTTGGTGTGCTTATTGATAGCATTCAAAACTAGTCCTTAATCGAAGGATTTCAATTTTTGTTGAAAATTTATATTTTTTTTTAACAATAAACGAGCGATTTTTTGTTCGAAAATCGAAAGTTATCTGTCGGAAGCCGCCATTTTGTTAATTTTTGAAAAAAAAATCTTCGATTAAGGACTAGATTTATTATAAAACTAATTATTTTTTTTTTGTTTTTTGATTTCAGGTGATCCAGTAAAATTTTATGATGGTCACCGCAAAGCACTACATGCCGAAGGAGATTCGACAAAGATGGCGATATTGCTATAAATAATCAATATTTTTCTTTGAAAATTTGTACAAGTCAAGTTGAAATATACCATAAAAAGTCTGTATAACCACTGTTGTAAATCAAACTTAATTACTATTGAAAAAATTATTGAAAATGCTCGTTTTTTCACGCCTCTGACTGCATCTCACTCCTTAAGGGGGAAGTCACTGTGCGAGAGCTTGCACAGTAGCTTTCCCACATCCCGCAAGCAAAACCTGAAGGAATTTTTTTTTAGTATTCTTGAAAGTATATGTATTGAAAAATGTGTTGGCAACATTTTTATTCCAAAAATTGACGGAGTTATAGTCACTTTAGTAAGAACAGGGAGCACGACCGATTAGTGCCCTCAATCCCTACAGGTGTGGCATCATTTACAATAGATGAAGTACAGGCTCTTATTATTTTATGAACTATCATGAAGATGAAGAACCGTCATATCGCCCGCGACTAGATACTTCAATGTAAGTATCAATATTCTAGAAAAAAACATAACTTCATATCAAGAAACACGAAACGAAAACTTTGAATGCGTTTCTCTCGAAACTGGTTTTTTCGACCTTGCCCGAGCGAATACTTAAAAACTTGTCAACCGATTTTCAATTTTTTTAAAAGCATTTTCGTAAACTCATTGACAAAGGTTGAACGTATCCACGTTTTCAACATTTGATAATTACTATTTTTAAAGACTGCTTGAATACAGAAAAACGGCCTTGAACATAGAAAAAATGTCCAAACTGTCGGCATTTTGTAAAAAAAAACCAAAATAAAAAAACGGCTACGCATAACGATAGCTACGTTTGTATAGATGTCGATAAATTGTTGACTTTTAATTTACAGATAACCTTTCATAAAGATATCGATAGGACAATGAAGAGAATTTTTTTTTTCGTCGTCAAATTAAGACATATATCTCGGTTAATTTTCAAAATGTTCTCATAAAAATTGGTATAAAAATAGATGAATATATACTTCGTAAAATGGGTATAAACCCGATCCTTTCATAATTATTTATGTCTATGAAAGAAAATAACAATTATTGACGACAAAGCACCCGTTACGGGTAACGCTTTGTTCACGTAACGGGACCGTAACGCTTGCGTTACAGATCGTAACGCAAGCGTTACGGTCAGGTCAAAAATGGGGTATTTTTGCGTTACGTAATTTGTGTACGCCCCCTTTTCTCGTTTTTGCGTTTGAGTTTGCGTGGCTTTTTTTATTCTCGCCACTCCGCTTTCTCCGATCTACTTGCTTCTGACTCTCTCACCTTGCTTCTGATTTTTTTATTCGTCGTGAATTCCCCAACGACGCCCTAGAGTTCAATTTTCCGAGATTCACTTTCGCTTTGCACTTCAGCACATTTCTTTTTTCCCTCTGCTGACGCCTCTGCTAATTCTTTGCTTCTCCTCTACTTCGCCTCCTCACGAGTGGCACGGTCGACGCGTTGCGGCTCGACTAAAGAAGCTTCTTGTTGAATATGAAGAATTTCTTCGCCTTCATGATTGGGCTTCTCCGTCATCGTTTTCCACCTGAAAACACGTTGTTTTTCAAGTTGCTTTTTGTTTTTCAATGGTCAGAGGGATGTTTATCGACTAGATCGTCGTATCAGGACTCAAGTGAATGGAGAACATTGGGTCATGTGACGAAACATCACATATAGGTATGTAGAGGAAAGGTGTAAGAGTTGATTAGACGAGGCAAGATCGAGACGAATACTCGTCTCACATCGGGTACTCGATAAGCCCGTGTTGCCGGAACAAAATTTCAAATTTCTTTTCACAGTAGATAGCGCCATGGAAATGTACCAAAGCGGACAAAATAGACTCCAGCTTTAATTCTTCAGCAACCTTCGCCGATAGGTTGGCGATCATAAGAAATACAAATAATTGATTTAATAATTTTAATATTTTTGTTATCTGTATATTTACCATTTTTGCCGGCAAACTTCTTTTAAGACACTTGCATTTCAGGAAATATCGAGATATTTGAATGACGAAAAACTGAATAACAGCAAGATTCTTTGTCGAATTTTCATTAATTCTGTCTAGTGCTAACTGGTAGTTTCGGCGATGCATTCTTCTTAATTTAATTTTGTATCATTTTTCAATTGTCACCAAGAAAAAAACTTGTTCTCCAAACGCTTATATCTCTGAAACAAATCAAGATATTTTCAATTTTAAAACGTCAAATCGAAGCTACATTCTTCTCGCTTCGAATAAACGCAGGGCGTTGAATCTTGCTCTTTTTGGGGTTTTTCTTAATTTAAAACCCACGTTGAAAAATTCAAAACTTTAAGGCGTTTGCCGGAACAGAGGATATTTATTGTTCATTTTTTCCTTTCGCACACTTTTTAGTGATGCCAAAACGCAACTTTTCCGCGCTATTACGATACGGTCCGCCAAAGTTGACCGTTTTTCACTCCGCCCTAACAAACACACACACACACGTACGTACAGACACACATGCACACAGAATAGAAAAGTGAAACGGAAAAAGTTTTTTACAGTATTATCATTTATTCGTTTTATCGCCTTCTTCGATTTTTCGTTTTCTCCCATTACGTGATCGATACACTTAGATAAAAAATAAATATAAATATAAATAACAGATGCGAATCTCCAAGCCGTTTACGAATATTCGAAGTTTACGAATACCCGAAGTTTAAGAGTGCTCAACGTTTACGAGTACCCAAAATTTGAGAGTACCCGATGACCAAATTCGGGTACCCGATAGTGGCGGGTAATGCAAACACGTAACCCATCGGGTACCCGAGTGAATCGCATACCCGCACACCCCTAAATAAAAGCTTGTATTTTCAAAAAAGAAAAATTAAATATAACTTCTTTTCTACTTTTTAGTCTTTAATTGATTTGACTAGTTAGTTTTATACTAGTAGTTTACTAGTTTACGAGTTTGTACGTAACGAGTGCTTGTAAAAAATTACAAAGGCTGTAGTTGCGTTTGAACTTACGACTAATTGCTGCATATAAACTTTTCAGTCGGCTACGAATTTGTTTCTATGTTTTAGTGAGATTTTGTATAGATGATTAGATATCGCTAATTTTACATGAAAAGTTTTCAAGGTGCATCATGCAGTGTCACCTTTTAAGGGGTTAGGCCACAGTAACGAGTATAAAATCATGTGCGAATTTAACAATTTTTTTTCTTATGAAAAAGTGATTCACTCATAAAATTGATTACACGTCTCTTTAGTATGAATATCGAGCTGTTAGAAAATGTATATTTTTCTTTTTCAGATGTACAAAATGGCCGACTAGTAATATTTTCTTTTGTTATCTTTTTTTAGGCCCTCCGCGGCGTGACATTTTGCATCCACAATCTTTTACCTACAACAAGAAACAAAAATTCCCGTCAATCTACATTAGGATGCCTAGAGAAGTGTGTACGAAATTTAAAAAATATTGTTTTATTCAAAAGTTGTATTTGAATTGAGCTGGAGGTATTTGAATGGATTTCCAGTGAAAAATTTCGTATAAAACTGCGCATAGAATGAATGATTTTCGATTAATCAGAAATTCCCTACTTCTCTGCGAAATGCAATTAGGACCATAACTTTTAAATTTGAAGTAGATCGAGTGAAAATTGTTGAAGTTATTTGCCACGCCAATTGGAAAAAAGCTGTTTCGAGAAATGGCTGTGCCGAAGGTGGGCTTACGTTACACGTTCAAAATCGGTAAAAAAAAATCTTGCTATAAATCGAATAGTAACTTATTCTTTTGAATTCGATTTTTTGAAAATTCTACTGTGGCCTTACTCCTCAAATGCATGTTTGCAAAATTTCAAAGTAGTCAGTAGTCGGAAAAATAAATAAAATTAAAACTAAACGCTTATAATAAAAATGGAGAAAAAGGAAATGAAAAAGGATGTCCGTCGCATTCCAACGATGTCGAGCCACTTAAACACTTTTTATACAGAACATTCTTTTACAAACATTTAAAACCGCGAAATTTAACAGGAAAAAATATATTGATTTTAAAATGTGATAATTTGTTTTTTCCAAATTAATAAAATTGTCTCGACTGACTGTAACTGTAACGTTATTTTACATGAATCTTTTTGTTTGGCTTGCAACGATGCAAACATCAACACAATCATTTTAGCCAGAGTTGGGAGATAACGATATTTTTTATCATCCTCCTAGGGGACGCAATGTCCCGTTGTAAACAAAAGTAGCGACCGAAAACATAGAATTCTTTTAAATGTACTTAAACCAATATTAGGATAAGTTAGAGAATTTTATTTATTTTCTGAAGCCATTTAATATTGTATGAGAGCCAATGACCATTTCTGCTTCCCATCAAGAACGCGGTTGCCTATCATGGCAACGAGACCGCCGCCCATTCATAATTTCTCGACGATAAACCTTGGTAAACAAGTATGCATGTGTGTCCGACCAGTGGAGAATGACGTGTACGAGCGTTGGGTCGACACTCACGCCGTTTTTTTTCTCCTTCTCTTATATCTGACACGAGCGCCTCGATTATAGACAGGGAGGCGAGTTTGCCTCCGATCCGAAATTTCTCGAGCGTGGGAAAAGCGTTATATTCGTATATTCGATGACTCGACATTGAATGGACAAAAAAACGTTGATTTTCAGTTTCGTAAAAAAAAAAAAAAAAAAAATCGTGAGAGAGAGAATGGATCGTTGGAATGCAACGAAAATTCTTCTTTGCTCTTTTTTTTCACTCTTTATTCTTTTTTTCGACTCTTTCTGCAATTTATTTTTATTTCTTTATCGCCCAAGGTCTTGAACCTGCATAGTTTGGCTGTAGATGTCTAATGAGGATTGTAAAAAAACGATTGAGTGATTTTCACCGCCGAAAGTTGCCAAAAAAGGAAGGTTTGGGCTTCTGAAATTTCGTTGCGTCCCATTGATGCAAACTTCAAAATCATGAGAACCGTGGATCATTAAGGCCTTAGGCCACAGTAACGTGTATAAAATCATGTACGAATTTAACAATTTTTTTTCGTACGAAAAATTTATTCACTCGTCAAATTAATTACACATCTATTTAGTATGAATATCAAGCTGTTAGAAAATATATATATATATATATATATATATATATATATTCGATGTACAAAATGGCCGACTATTCGAAATTTCTCGAAACAGCTTCTTCCCAATTGACGTGACAAATAACGTCAACAATTTTCACTCGATTGACTTCAAATTTAAAAGTTATGTTCCTAATTTTACTTCGCAGAGAAGTACGTACGGAATATCCGATTAATCGAAAACTTTCCATTTTATGAGCAGTTTATGAGCAGTTATAACGAAATTTTTCACTGAAAATTCATTTCTTAAGTTCAAATACCTACAACTTTCGAATAAAACGTTATTTTTTAATTCCTTACGCACTTCTCTAGGTATTCTAATGTAAATTGACAAGAATTTTTACTTTTCGTTCTAGGTAAAAAGTTGTGGATGCTAAATGTCACGCCGCGGAGTGCCGAAAAAAATTATAACGAAAGAAAATATTAGTAGTCGGTCATTTTGTACATCGAAAAAAAATAATATATTTCCTAACAGATTGATATTCATATTAATAGATGTCAAATTAATTTTATGAGTGAATCACTTTTTCATACAAAAAAAAATTGTTGAATTCGCACATGATTTTATATTTAAGGAGGTTGGAGCGGTCCAGTTGGGTCAAATGGCGATATACGACGGTGCTGAAGTTTGCATCGTTAAAACGCAATGAAATTGATTTTTCAGATTGCCAAAGCATTCTTTTGACGGACTTGGCCTACAATGTAAGTAAAAAATCTTTTTAAAAAACAAGCTTCTATTTAATGTACTAAAAAGGAGATAATCATTTTTTTTATGACGTCACCTACATGTGACTATAAATAAAAAAATGGGGCGCTCCACTTTTGAATGTTCAATAAATTGTATCAATTCAGTTTCATTAATCGTATTTAATTTGGGACAATAGTAAGCAGAGAAATTATTATCACACGTTTATACTCAGTTTAGGGATTTTTATGTAAGACGTCTAAGGTTGTTTTACAGTAGATTAAATACAGTTGATATGTTAACGGATTTATGTAAATTAAAGATTACATGTCTAAATTTTGAGCGCCCTAAGCTTTTATTTATAGTCACATATAGGTAACTTGGACGATGCTGATGTTTGCATCGTTGGTCTGCAGCGAATTTAATTTCTTTCGGCCGATTTCGCCTACAAAAGTCGTTCAACCATTTTTTTAAGATTTTTATTTAGTGATTTTTTTTATAAATCTATAAAAAATATCACTTATAATAACAAAAATATGGAAAATAAAATGTAAAATGGAACTTTCGTTGCGTTCCAACGATGTAAACTTCAACACCACGTAACTTGGTGAAAGAAAAATTATTTTCTACATTTTAGTATATTAAATAAAGGCTTGTCTTTTTAAATATTTTTTTTTACATATAAATTATTTTCTTCTTTTTAGTCTTTAATTGATTTGACTAGTTACTTATTACTAGTAGTTTACTAGTTTACGACTTTATACGTTAGGAACACGGAATGCTTCTGAAGAATAACAAAGATTGTAATTGGGCTTGAACTTACGACTAATTGCTGCATATAAACATTTCACATGCAAACACAGTCGGCTACGAATTTGTTTGTATGTGTTAGTGAGATTTTATATGATTAGATATCGCTAATTTTACATGAAAAGTTGACGATCTCTAAAAGTTGAAAGCTCTAAGTAGTCGGGAAGTATCGATTCTCCGATTTGCATCTGACAGAAAGTCACGTTAAATAAAAGCTTGCAAAAAGCACACAAAAGTTTTTCAGAATCCTTCTTAAAAATCTCCAACATGAATTGGCAAGAAAATATTTTCGATAATAATGGAAAGAAAAAAGAAAAAAGAATTTTCGTTGCATTTCAACGTTGCAAACTTCAACACTGTGGGTTATGATTTTCTTTCCTTCAATAAACGCCAAAAAAATTAATTCGAGGTATAGATTTATTCTGTAGATGTTAAATTTTCCATTTTTATATTTTTATTACGTAAATAATAAAAACGTTTGCGTTACTACCAACTTTCAAAAACTACAACGTTATCGATGATTGTTATGAATAAAACCTGCTCCAGCGATTGTTTTATACAACCCAGGATGATATTTTGAGTGATTCATAATTATGCCTGTTGATATTTATGTCACGAGATTATTTATTATTACAATTAACTGGTATTAAGTTTCGCCGAAATACGGCACTTCGCGGACATTGAGATTACTAGCAATGCTCTTCATTCGCCAGCCAAGATGCGTAATCTTTCATCAATCCTCGATGGTTCCATATTGAATATATACGACGTTGAAGTTTGCATCGTTGGAATGCAACGAAAAATCATTTCTATTCTTTTATTGCCTTGTTTCCATTATCATCCAAAAATGTTTCTTACATGTTTGGGCTTTCGATCATTAATATAAGGACCCTGAAAAAAGTTTGAGTGTTTTTGGAGGCCCGAATTTGCAAAAAAAAATTTGGCTACGGAATTTTCGTTGCGTTCCAACGATGCAAACTTCAGTATCGTGAATATATACGGTTTACGATGGGCCATCTAATCGCACGAAACGTTACATACATTAAAAAAAAATTTAAACAGGTGTTTTGTGATGAAAAAAATTAAAAAAATTCGCAAATGTGCAGTAAAGCGTAGACAACATTGATATATTTTTTAAGGGAGACTTTATCCCGGATTGAGCAGCGGGAGATATTAGCGGCTCAACATGAGCAGCTAGAAGAAGAGGAGGGATGCCTCTATGGACCAGGCATTGCCGATTAGCGGTAATTATAAACACATTTGTGTAAACACATTACAAAACTTTAAACGCGTTTTTCTCGAAAACACGTTTTTAAAAATGGCTGACATTCTCCTGACCGCTGTAATTAACATATCGACCTGAAATTTGGAGAGCATACTCAGAAAATATGTCTTCACGGAATGACGGATCGTTTTTTCGATAGATACGTTTTTGCATTTATTATTTATCTTTTTATGAGAAAAAAACGCGAAAATTCGATTTTTTTTTTAAATGCCGCCATTTTCCGAAATTTGTACTAAACGAAAAACCCATCCGTCATTCCATGACCAAAGGGTCACAGATTGATAATATGCTTAGAATTTGTGTTTCAGATCAACAAAGAGGGGGCAATGATGTCAGCCGTTTACCTCCCGCGATTTGAGGACCTGTTTTCGCGGAGCTGCAACGGCCGCCATTTTGGTTTTTTTTTCAAAAAAAAATTTTTTTAACGTTCTGTATATCATGAATAAAAGCAAGAAAAAAAACCGCACTCAAAAAGCTTTACTCGTTTCCTTTAAAAAAAATAAAATGTAAACACCTGAAATATGGCACTCCAAGGACAAAGTCTCCCTTAAATTAAATCTCGTATTGTGACTAACGCTCCAAGCGCCTCAGTGTCTTTCGTATGAACCTTCGGATCCCTACGATAGTTCGCAATCCCTTAAGGGTTTACTTGCGAATCCCCACTTGCGAATTTGAAAAAATCGATTTTTTTCATTGGATTTTTTTGAAGTATAAATATCTAAGAATATGTCCTGAAAATTTCAAGTCGATCCGAACAAAATTGACTGAGATATGAGCGTTGAAAGAGAAGAATCCGTTGTGTAAACGAACGGAAATTGAAACTTCAAACGCGTTTTTCTCAAAATGGCATTTCTGAAGTCGGTGACCAAGATTACTCGAACACTAATGAACCGATCTTCTTGAAATTTTGCAGGCTTATTTAATACATAAAAATGTAGTCTTTAAGCGGCCGTTTTATAGCCAAGAAACGGCCGTTTTTTTCATTAAAATCGAACCATTAACTTTGACTGTCCGCCATTTTGTGAAAAATGAATATTTTTTAAAATCCTTCGATTAAAGACTAGATTATACTTATATTTGACTAAATCCATCCGCATTTTTTTTTCAGATGATCCACTTCGCCGCAATGTTGGTCACCGCAAACCGTGTATATAAAAACATTATTTCATTGACGGCCATTTGCCACTAAACAATGTAATATTTTTCAATAAAAAAAATACTGAAAGTTCTTCAAGATGTGTTCTTTAAGATGGTATATTGATCGATTAAAAAAGTTTTGTAGTTTACTTTAAAAAAATTCATGAAAAAGGCCTTTTTTTGCGCTACAAGTGGGGGTAACGCCTTAAGTATTTCAACCGGGGAACATTGCGGCTGTGATTCACGGGCGAGTCGAAATGTCTCGTTCTCGTAATACGAAAAATGTTATCGCTATTTTCGTATGCGGGGACCCGCTTGAATGTTACAAACAACAATCGGGAAAAACACGATCGGGGGAAAAAGAAGAAAAAAAGGTCGGAAATACTTGTGTAATATGCGCGGGTGGGTACACGTGTCACTAGAGTGTGCTAAAAATGAATTTCATAATTCGAGAAAAATCGACAATGCTATGGGGACGCAAATTTGGCACGAGGTTTGAATGGACGTTCGTCATCGTTGTTCGAGTCTTTCAATGCAATTATTCAGGAAATTAGAATTCTTAAGAGATCCCCCCCTCCTCTTTCCTGCCTTTCCTAAGTTTCCGTATCTTTAAGGGATTAGGCCACTCCAGAGGCCGAAAAAATAGGCTTTTTGGGGATTTTTTTTCAGCAAAACTACAAAATAAATCGAGATTTCAAAAAAGGGTGTTTACCATACATATCAGTGACTGTATACCATCAGTTTTTTTAAGCGATTAATTTCAAAATGGCGGCTGTGGAGCGTCTATCTGAAAACTGCATTTTTTATGTTGGCCGGAAACAAAACTCAGACAATTTTCAACCGATTCACTTGAAATGTTGAATATATCTTGAAAAATACATTGTCTATGGAAGTACGTAGGATTTTTTTTATATTGCGTAATTAATTTTTTTGGAATGAATAATTTAGTCCGGATTGTAATTTAATACGAAGAACTTTTATTCAACCCATGATGGGAGTACTCGTTTATCGGACGACGATCTCTGATCTTCTGCCCATTTCGCTCGCTTTCTTCTCTCTTCTCCCCACTCACACGTCGCTCATTCCCCTTCCATTCGCACTCGTTTCCTTCGTTCTCTCCGCACGAAATTTTCAAATCAAAATATGCCCACAATTTGGTATTAACGATTATCTGACGATTTTTCGGGCAAATTTTTGGAAAGTGAAAAATTTCGTCACATCATTGTTGATAACAAATGAATTATGCAATATAAAAAAAATCCTACGTACTTCCATGGACAATGTATTTTTCAAGATGTATTCAACATTTCAAGGGAATCGGTGGAAAATTGTCTGAGTTATGTTTCCGGCCAGCTTAAAAAATGCAGTTTTGAGATAAACGCTGCACAGCCGCCATTTTGAAATTAATCGCTTCAAAAAAATTACTGTATATAGTCACTGATATGTGTGATAAACACTCTTTTTTGTAGTCTCGACTTATTTTGTAGTTTTTCTGAAAAAAAAATCCCCAAAAAGCCTATTTTTTCGGCCTCTAGAGTGGCCTAACCCCTTAAAGATGCGGAAACATAGGAAAGGCAGGAAAGAGGAGGGGGGCGAATTCGAAAAAAATTAAGATTGCGTGTTTTTCTGAAGGAATTCCGAGACGACATAAAAAAAAACCAATTTCCGATCGCTACATAAGTGTATATAACAGTGGGAATCCGTCAAATTCTTAAAAATAATCAGATTTACATACTTAACACTTGTAGTAATCCAATGCTCTGCAGAAAAAATTACGCTTATTGACCTAATTTTTATGTAATATCAAGTTTAATTTGGACTTCCGGTATTGGATTTATTACCACTTGCTACGATAAAGAGACGTGACAGCAAGGCAACAGCTGACTGTAGTCCTAACCTCATCTCACTCATTCGAATTTCCACACATTGTTCATTTATAACCGACATATTTCGCCGACACAAATTTTCCACGCTTTTTACCAGTCGTGGCCCGAATACAATGCTTTATATTTCCCGCACCTGACATTGCTTTGACAGATCGACGTTGAAAAGCATGGAGGTTAAACTCGCCTGGTCGAGTAAGAAGAGACGGAGACAGACTCAATGTTGCCAAATATCAAACCTAGAAATACTGTGCGAATCGTTGGACTAACTATTTTTTCATTTTTCCAATCAAATGTAAAAATTCATTAAACAGTTTAGTTATAACAAATTATTTTTTTTTGCATATGTTAAAAATCTAAATTGTCCAAGTCTGAAGTGTGACCAGCGGTATGACTAGTGTGAAACGATAGGACTACCTTAGGGGACCCACCTCCTACCCGCGCAGTTTGAGCGAAAACATTGGGTCCCGATTTGCGTCCTTCCCTTGTCAGTGAAATCGAAGAGGGCTATAAAAGTAGGGATTTTTTCGCGACTGAAACAGCTTTCGGAATGGTCGATATGGCAGGTTTCGTTACCGACCGAGCGAGACAGACATCATCGTAATTTGAAACTTTGTCTTCGGAGCCATCGTACACGCATATTTACGACCGGTGTCTTATGTGTAAAGCCGTCGCGTGCGCGCATTCCGCAGGCTTCGAAAATTGTCGTACATTATTTTCTCTCGCCGCTCGCTACACCCGGGCTGCTTCAACGCACGGGGGATAGATCGCGTCATGCGACCGCAAGCGTGTACGGCAGTTTACAGAAGCGAGAGTCAAAGAGAACGCGAGAGAGAGGGGGGGAGAGAGAGAGAGAGGCCCCAGCGATAGTAACGAATAGAAGAGAGGGAAACGAGGATTTTCCAGGAAGCGAGAGCGTTCTTCATAAACAAAGAGTGGCGGAGGGGGAGGGAGGGCAGCTTAGTTGGAGGCGCTGCTACGAGCGAGCCGCGACGGGAAAAGGAGGGGGGCGCGTACGGCGCTAAGAAACAGCGCCACTAGCGAGTAACGAAGAGACGGATGCTTGAGTGCGTGTGGATTGCATCGGGGCCATGGGAATCGGAGCGATTAGAATTAGACTCGCGCGCGTCGCGACGTCGCGGAATGTGTCGAGTCACCCGTGAACGCATCACGGATATACACATATATATATATATATATATATATATATATATATATATATATATATATATATATATATAAACATGAGTATACGAGTGTGTTACCGTTTTAGTCGAGATTGATATTGGAATTACATTTGTCACGGAACAAAACACTGCAGAGCGTCCTAAGGGAAATATAACGTGAGAATAAAGTTGCCGAAGCAGAGGGAGAGAGAGGGTGTGATGAGGATGCGAATAGCTCCACGGATTCATTGAAAATCTATTGATGACAAACGTAGATACTCTATAAACACTGCCGAGAATCAATGGCGTCCGCCATTTTGGATTTGATTTAAGGGGTAAGGCCACTGTAAATTTTTTGAAAAATCGATTTTTTTTTATTGGCTTAAAAAATAGTTTAAACCCTCTAGAATAAGAAAAAAAAGGTCCTGTGCGAAAAAAAATTTGTTGTCCTTAGGAAATGAAGGTCGCCGCCAAGCGTTTAAGCGCTAAGCGTACTTAAAACGCGTTTTTCTCGAAACATGGTTTTTCAAAATGGCACGCAGCATAACTCGAACAATTTTCATTTTTTTTACTTGAAATTTTAACCAGATGTGAACATTTACATTATCTTGAGAATGTCGATCGGAATTTTCAAGAACTTTATTTATTGATTTTTTATTAACAAAAAACTTGCCGTTTTTTTCGTCAAAAATCAATTTTTTTTTTCAAACGCACGCCAAATCCAGAAAAATTGATACTTTTTAAAATCCGATCGACATTCTCTAGCTATAGCCCTCTAGATTAATGGTTTTTTTTTCTTTTGTTCTAGATTCAAAAGTGCACCAGTGGTGCTGCGTGCCGCGGAGCCCTGGAAGCAAAACATGTCCCGGGAAGATAGCTGTGGAACCGCCATTTTGTTTTTTTTTACTGTAAAAAAATTTTATAATAAAGTTTAATGTATGCCCGATAACACCATTAAAAGTTTTTTTTCAAATACCTTCAATTTCGGGAGCAAAAAATTAGTGAAAAAACCTTTTTTTTTGGGCCGTTACAGTGGCCTTACCCCTTAAGAAATACGCCAAAATCGTCGAGACTAGGAAACAGCGGCCCGAACTCCCATGCGAAGATGGTAAAGAAAGCAAACATCCGTGGAATCGTTACATTGAACGGTGCCAAACTTTGCCACTCGTGTCGCTTCGATCGAACTGATCCTGACGATACAGAAATAAACAATTCGGCTCGGTGTGAGCGACCGTCGCGAAAACTACACTTCATGCGGTTGCAATCTCGCTTGTTTATGTTTCAAACCTGAATTGACTTTTTTCGAAACAGCTGGACATCTTACCTTTCACTTTTAAGGGGGGCGAAACCTTTACAAAAAAAATTACTAATTTTCATGATTTTCCTAAAAGGAAACATTTATTCGCCATTTTTTAGACTCATGGTATGTGTTATTACTACTTTTGGCTGTTACGTGGTATTTTTTTATATTAATCTTTAAAAATGGCGGGGTTATCGCACGGGCTTCTAAACTGCATTTTCAAAACTGGCGTGACGTATAGCTGAAAAACTAATCAATCGATTCTGATGAAATTGGGCATAAATCTTTCTAATCTTAGTGTCTAAAAAATGACCCTAAATGTTTTTGAAAATGAAAAAAAAAAAAAAAAGTATTTTTTGTGGCAAAATGTAGCCATTTTTCCCCCGGAAAATTCGATCTTTTTTTCATAGCGTACCCGTTTCATCGATTTTCAACATACCTCACGTTTTACAATGTGCTATTGAACTTGGCTTTCTGTGATATGCAAAACGGAAGATCGATATTTCACCAACTTCCGACTGAACGTTGACGTTGACCGAAAGTGAAATTGCACGATTCGACGAAAAAAATAGCCATAAAATTTCCAATTTTTTTATGTATAATTAGCGATATCTAACCATCCATATAAAATCTCACTAACACCTACAAACAAATTCATAGTCGACTGTGTTTGTATGTAAAAAAGTTTATATGCAGCAACCAGTCGTAATTTCAATCCCAATTACAGTGTTTGTTAGTTTTTACACCCGCTTCATGTTCCTAACGTACAAATTCGTAAACTAGTAAACTGCTAGTAACAACTAACTAGTAAAATCAATTAAATAATTCATTGAATAATTGATTAAATAATAACGATTGATTAAAAAAAAATAATTGATTAAATATTAAAATGTAGGAAATAATTTATATGTAAAAAATATTTTTTAAAAACAAGCTTATATTTAATGTCCTTAAAAGTAGAAAATAACTTTTTCTACCAAGTCACCAATATATGACTATGAATAAAAGCTTGAAACCCTCAAAATTTAGACATATAATCTTTAATTTTGCCATAAATCCGTTAACACACCAACTGTATTTAATTTACTGTAAAACAATCTTAGATTTTTTAAATAAAAATCCTTTCTTTAACTTTAATCTTTATTTAAACAATCTTTTCTTTATTCCTTTTCTTTATTTAAACAATCCTTTTATCCTTTTATTTAAACAATCTTAGATGTTTAAATAAAAAAATTTTAAATAAAAATTAAAATTAAAAAAAAAAATTTAATAAAAAATGTTTAAATAAAAATAAATAAAAATCTGAGTGTAAGGTGTGATAACATTTTTTCTCGAATTACTATTGTGTCAAATTAACGGAGTGTCTCCCCGTCCGGATATCGGACGAATAAGCGTATATTATTCGTCCGAATAGCGGCTCAGTTCAAGCCGTACGTCGAGTAGTCGTACATATTGTGATTCGTGTCAGCTAGTATCCGGACGAATATATATATATATATATATATATATATATATATATGTATATAATCTTCCGAATGGAATGTGTTAAATTGTTAAACTATCCGAACGAATAATTTATACGTATTCGTCCGAATAGAATCTTTATAATTTTGTTTCGGTTTTTTTTATTTGGGTTGGTTAGGTTTGTTTGCTTAGTTTCGTTTGTTTGGATTTGTTCTTTTGTTTGGGATTGTTTGTTGGGGTGTGTTTATTTTGATTTATAATTGTGTTTGGGTTTTTTGGTTTGGGTTGGTTAGGTTTGTTCGCTTGCGGTTGTGTGTACAAGTTTGCTTGTTTGGATTTGTTTGTTTGGGTTTGATTGTTTGGGGCGTTGTACAGCATGAACTGTGCGAACTGAGCCGCTATCCAGACGAATAACATACGCTTATTCGTCCGATCACCGGACGACTAGCCGCAGCGTCAAATCAAATGCCGTTAGTGAAACTGAAATGATCAAAATTTTTTTAACGTTTAACCCCTAATAGTCACACGGGGTAAAATACACCCCAGCCCATTTTCAACCTCGGATTCCGGTCCGAAATTTTTCGAAAATGGGCCTAGTATTGCCATCTACAGGCTATTTGAACCTTCAAGAAGGGCGCCGAGTCGGTCCTATTTGAAAGGGCCCGTTAGTATTGTTTGAACAGCTGATTGAAGCGGAGTGTGCGAACATCTGGGGTGCGCCACACCCCATGTGACTACTGTGCTAAAAAAATTGTTTTCGGAGCGAGTTTGTTTTGTGAATATTTTGTGTCAATTTACCGCAGTAAGTAACTAAAAAAATGTTTGTAATGTTTTTATTTTTTTTTCTCAAAAAATCGGCGAACGAATCGCTGGCCGATGCGATATTTCTTTGGTATTCTCGACCAAGCCGCGGTAAACGCGAGAATACTATTGAAATGTCTCAACAATCGTAACAATCGGCTTGAGAAGGTAACCATGGAGCAATGTTTAAAATCGCTGTATATGGACCTGATAAAACCGCACCTGCAAGAACGGTGCACCATGAGCTCACTCCAAAATTATTTAAAAACCGGTATTAATGCCATTTTAAATGTTTAGGAAGCGAGAAACACTGATAACAAGCGTCCCAGATTGGATAAACAATCGAGATGTACTTTATGTCCCCGAGGGAGCGACAGAAAAAGTTGTATGCAATGCCCATCGTGCGAACGAGCTATGTGCGACAGGCATAGGGCATACATTTGCATTGATTGCGGGATGGGCATCGAGTAAAAAAAAATAACTATAAAATACGTTTAAGAACACTTGTAGTTACCATGTAAATTTTTTTGATAATAAAATATCAATAAATTGAATAAAATTGGAGTATAATTTTCTTCAGAAAAGTCCGCGCTTCAGATGTTTAAATAAATATACTTTTTGAAGCGGACGATTATTCCACCTTCCTTACCTTAAAACATGATCTTTCAGGTATATCAAATGATTTTTTTTTAGCCAAAAATTAAGAAAGTTATACGAATTTTTGTAAAAAAAGTCATTTTTTTTTCAATAATTTTTTTTTATTAGAAAAAAAGAAGCGATTGGAAAATAATTTATGCAGTCTTGCAAAAAAAGGTTGAAAATAGACTGTAGAATTTTTTTAAACCTTTTTTTTTGCAATTTTTGCATGATATTTTCACTCGTCAAAGTGGGTGGGGTGTAATACACCCCGTGTGACTATAAGGTTATTTTTAGAAGGTGTGACTATAGGGGGTTAAAAAGTCCAACGCCCCAAGTTTCTATTTATCGTCACACATAGGTGACTTGATGAAAAAAAATTATTTTCCACTTTTTATTACATTACTTGCACTTGTTTTTTAAAATTATTTGTTCACCTATGAATTTTTGAATAAATCAGTGCAGCAAAAAATTCCCCGCAAATACTCTTGTTTAGGCACGAAATTTGACATGTTCAACACTACGAACAAAAAACAAAGTTGTTTATATTCCGGTGAATTGACACGGACTGAATTTCAAGCTTGTTTACATAGATGCGTCACCATCTTAAACTACACGCGCGAATTTCCGATAGCGCCATCTGTTGGAAACCAGCGAGAACTTAATCAACGTCCTAACACATACGAATGAACGTCCAAACGATTTTTCAATCTTACTTATATTCCTTCGAAATTGATATTCTCAAATAACCGTGATTTCCGTATCGTCACAGTCGCCTAACCCCTCAACGAAGGCTCGTAATTCTCTCTGGGGCCTCGGCTCGTTTGTTTTCGTCGCCGCGGGAAGCCGAGGGGCAAAGCGAAGCTCGAAGGAACGCCGCGCGATACAGTGGACGCGCGCCTTCGACGGAATTGGATTGAGGCCTTCGAGTCCCGGTCACGTCGATCAGTAGATACGCGCCAACGTGCATCACACACGCACACAACAAACGAGCACTTTTAACACGTGCAACGGGCGCACGCGCGAGCCTGCCAAGTATCAATTGTTTTTCAGGCCTGAGCTGAGCGCTCGAGATTGCACAATATTTGCACAATTCTGCTCGGCCGTAACGCGAGCCAACGTAATCCCCCGGGGTACACGGAAAACACGCGACCACCTGAGACGCACAATCTTCCGCGTGTATAACGTTGTTTGTTCGTTCATTAATTGCGCATCGCGTGCGACGAAAAATAAAAATAAGTCGAGAAAGGAGAGAAAAAAGATGCGCGATAGATCGCGAAGTATTCGAAATTCAATGAAAACAAAAACAGATTATTCTTCGTCTGTCAATGGCTTTTGAATTATCTCAACCTCGACAATCCCGATGGTTTTTTTCCAATCCAAATATCCCCCCCCCCCCCATCATCGTCCTGCCTAAAACCGCTCAGATCCGTTGTGACAAAACTTACGAGCACACTTGCGTCATCGCTACTCCACAGTGCCGAATTATATCTTCGTCGTAGCCGCAAAAACACCAAAACGTAACTAATCCGACCGATCGAGTGTGTCGCTGCGTTCCCGTGTGTGCTCGCCGCGAAACTCCACAGGATACGAGAGAAAGAGAAGCAAAGAAGGAAAAAAAAACGAAAAGACGTATCACGCTCTGCGTCGCATTTTACGTGTCGGGGCTCGTAGGGCCGAGCGGTGGGGGAAGGAAGGAAGGGGCAGCGCGGGCCGAGAGGGCGGGAGGGGGGGGGGGGGTGAACGAACCGAGGGTTTTTACGCACTTCGCGCGTGGCCCGCGCGGTCTTAACCTCGAAAAAGTATTTCGTCGGGAGGCCGAGAAACTTCCATAAATTTGATGGAAAACCACTCGGCCCGCACTTTCTTACTCAATGCCACGTTTTTCTTTCTCATCTTCCGCTTCTTCTTCCTTTTCGTTTTTGCGCACGTAAACACATGATGATGATGAAGAAAAAAAACACAAACAAACGAAATGTATGAGAATGAGCGAGCAAGCCGGCGAGCGAATCGGAGGACAATACGAAGAACGAGAAAAGCTCGCGAAACGCGCTCGTCGTACGCACGCGCTCACGAGATTCGTTTTTGTTACGTTCTTATGGCGTGTGTGTATAAACTATCGGTGGGCGCGCGTGCGCTCGCGTTTGGTATTTCTATGACGCAGAAACTTGTCTTCGTCGATATTGCGACATATATATATATATATATATATAAACAGAGGGTGATTCGCTGGAAGTTTTAGTCACACGAAAACGTCTAAAATATTAATTTCAGACAAAAAAGTGAATGACAACATGAATCGTTCATCAATGTCTACATTTCGGTAGCCTTGGATTCTTTTTCACCTGCAGATATCAACCAGATTTCAAGCTCACCGCCACTTTTTCAAAGGGGACACCTCTTTTTTCATCAACCACAATTGTAGAGCAAAAAAATAAAACCATTTACCTATAATATACTGACCTTGGGATGACCTTGAAACACAAAAAAAAAATTGCAAAACGCTAATCGAAGGAAGGCAAGCCAAAAAGGCGGCAGTTCGAGACGCGTAGAATGTTTTTATTGCACGACAGGTTGAAAAATTCGTCCGTTAACCGCGATAAATGTTACTATGCAATTTGAGAATGATGCGCGAACTCTGCAACGTGTCGTTAGAAATCGCTCGACAAGGGTGGTTATCCGTTCCTCCGTGTAATCTCTAGTGGTTGGCACTTCTCTGTAGATTACGCTTTTGAATGCCTTCTCAATTACCGCTTTGCAACTTTTGCTTAGTTCTTCAAGGTCGTCGGAAGGTCATGCTATCGTAGGTAATTGGTTTTGTTTTTTTTTTGGGTTCTGCCTTTGTGGCTGATAAAAAAAGGGGTTTGCGTTTGAAAAACGTGGAGGTAACCTTGAAATCGGCTTGATGCGTCGATGGAAAACAAATCTTAGGGTACCAAAATGTAGACCATTCAAATTTGGTGTTCGGCCATTTTGTCTAACATCAATATTTATAGGTGCTTTCGAGTGGCTAACTTCTAGCGAATTACCCTACATACAGGGCGTCCTCTTGTTAATGAATCATGATCATATGCTGGAATTTCAGTTTAGTAAAAGACCCACGGTTCACGACATTTTGGGCTATGTGTTATTTGAAAGAAACAAAATCATCTGCTATTGGTTTTTCGCATGCTGTTTCTACAAATGATACGAAACGACAATAACTAAGCAACTCGTTAAAGTAAATGGCACGATATGCGTAGTACATTTTTTTTGCACCGCACGTTATCAAAATTAGATGTTCGAATTGGTTTGTATGAAAATTCTGCACAAGATCTTTTTTCATAAAATTGACTTCACATTTGAGGTTAAAAAGAAGACTTTTCTAGATAAAACAAATAAGGGGCCGTACGCAAATCACGTAACGCAATTGGGGGGGGGGGGGGTTAGGCCAGGCGTTACGGTCTACGTACGTGTGGGGGGGGGGGGGCAAGGTTTGCGTTACGTCACGATTTTTAAACTGCCAGAAATAGCAAAGTGTCTGCATGATCAAGTTTTTAATTTAAACTTCGCGTGCAATTTTACCGTGGACAGCTCACAGCTTTCTATACGCAATGTCAGTTAAGGGGGAAAGTCACTGTGCTTTCCCACATCCCCCAAGCAAAATTTGAAGGACATTTAAAAAAAAAAAATTCTTAAAAGTACGTGTATTGAAAAATATGTTGGCAACATTTTAATTCACAAGTCCGAGAATTGACGGAGTTATAGTCACTTTAGTGAGAACAGGTAGCGCGACCGGTTAGTGCCCTCAGTCCCTACAGGTGTCGCATCATTTACAATAGATAAAGTATAGGCTCTTATTATTTTGTGAACAATCACGAAGATGAAGAACCGTCGTATCGCCCGCGACTAGATACTTCGATGTAAGTATCAATATTCTAGAAAAAACATAACTTCACATCAAGAAACACGGAGCAAAAAGTTTGAACGCGCTTTTCTCGAAACTAGTTTTTTCGGTCTTGTCCGACACGGATACTTAAAAACTTATCAACCGATTTTCAATTTTTTTAAAAAACATTTTTGTAATCGCAGTGACGAAGGTTGTACGTATCCGCGTTTTTAACATTTTTTGATAATCATTATTTTTTAAGGCTGCTTAGATACAGAAAAAGGGCCTTGAAAATGGAACAAAAATTCCAAACCGTCGGCATTTAGTGAAAGAAAACCAAAATAAAGAAAGGGCTAGGCATAACGATAGCTACATTTGCATAGATATCGATAAATTGTTGACTTTTAATTTAAAGATAACCTTTCATAAAGATGTCGATGGGACATGAAGACATTTGTTCCGTCGTTAAATCAAGGAATATATCTCGGTTAACTTTCAAGATTTTGTCATAAAAATTGGTATAAAACTAGATGAATGTATACTTCGTAAAATGAGTATAAACCCGATCCTTTCACAATTAGTTATGTCTATGAAAGAAAATAGCAATTATTGACGACAAAGCACTCGTTACATAACGGAATAGGAGAGCGGGGGCGTTCTGGCCAACCGTTCCGGTCCCGTTAGGGGCCGTCCATATATTACGTCATTCTAAATTTGGGGGGGGGGGGGAGGTTCGTCTGCGGATGACGGTAAATGATGGATGAGGGGGGGGGGGGAGGCGTTTCGAAATTGACGTCATTCTTGTGATACCAGTTAATTCAAAATGTACAATAGTATATTGTACAACTAGAGTGGTTTCCCCGCATGAGTGATGAAAAATATTTTGCAAGTACCTAATGGTATTAATTATTGAACTCATTATTTATTTATTTATTACATAAGGTTTGTCTACATTATATTCGAGAACTTCAAATAACAGCGTACCTATGAAAATAGTTCGATCGAGCCAAAATGGATATGGGGAGGATACGGAGATATTACCCGTGATCCAGGATTTGCAAGAATGGGTGAAAACTCCGTGGGAGCTATCCAAAGAAAACTAAAGAATAGGGAAGAATAATATTATTATATTAATGAAAATTGCCAAAGTACAAAATAATAAAAGATGATTCTATAACAAAATGTGGGAGCTATCCAAAGAAAACTACAGAATAGGGAAGAATAATATTATTATATTAATAAACATTGCCAAAGTACAAAATAATAAAAGATGATTCTATAACAAAATGTTTTAATGTTACCCAATTTTTCTCAAATCCGCAAATGTTTTAATTTTGCCAAACTGGTAATGACGTCAGTTTTGCGAGGGGTGGGGGGGGGGTCATTAGGAAATGACGATAGGATGATTGTAGGGGGGGGGGGGTCGAAAATCAGCAAAAATCGATGACGTAATATATGGACGGCCCCTTACGTGAGGGGGGGGGGCTGGGAAATTTTGCGTTAAGTAATTTGTGTACGCCCCCTAACCAAGAGTATTTTTTTCAAACCGGGTAAAAAAGTTATCATTTGTAGAAATGGCATGCGAAAAACCAAAAGCAGATGATTTTTATCTCGAAAACCGTAGATCTTTTGCTAAACTGAAATTCCAGCATATAGTGGGACATGATCCGACCTATAGATAGTTGCAGGATTATCCGTACATATCCAGTTTGAAGCTGGAGTGTCCGCCGCAAAATGTCGCGAAACCTATTTCATCATCCACCGGCGGCCATGTTTTTATTGTTAATCTGTATTTTGGTGATTTTTTTTAAAGGCTCTCTATATGCATCGATGTGTTAAAAAAAAGTGCTTTTCATTTTTGCCGGTCGTTTCCCATTTTAAAATAAAATCAGAATTCGATCATTTTTTCGGGCCTCTAGGTAAATGTAGCCCCTTAAGGGGTAAGGCCACTGTAAATTTTTTGAAAAATCGATTTTTTTTTATTGGCTTTAAAAATAGTTTTCGCAATTTCTATATAATAGTTTTCAAAAAACTATATCGCACTTTCTATATAATAGTTTTCAAAAAACTATATCGCACTTTCTATATAATAGTTTTCAAAAAACTATTCGCAAAACTTTAAACGCGTTTTTCTCGAAACATGGTTTTTCAAAATGGCACGCAGCATAACTCGAACAATTTTCATTTTTTTTACTTGAAATTTTAACCAGATGTGAACATTTACATTATCTTGAGAATGTCGATCGGAATTTTCAAGAACTTTATTTATTGATTTTTTATTAACAAAAAACTTGCCGTTTTTTTCGTCAAAAATCAATTTTTTTTTCAAACGCACGCCAAATCCACAAAAATTGATACTTTTTAAAATCCGATCGACATTCTCTAGCTATAGCCCTCTAGATTAATGGTTTTTTTTTTTGTTCTAGATTCAAAAGTGCACCAGTGGTGCTGCGTGCCGCGGAGCCCTGGAAGCAAAACATGTCCCGGGAAGATAGCTGTGGAACCGCCATTTTCTTTTTTTTACTGTAAAAAAATTTTATAATAAAGTTTAATGTATGCCCGATAACACCATTAAAAGTTTTTTTTCAAATACCTTCAATTTCGGGAGCAAAAAATTAGTGAAAAAACCTTTTTTTTGGGCCGTTACAGTGGCCTTACCCCTTAAGAACGATCCTCACATTTTTTTCAAACGCATCGTCGATTTCGAGGTTAGGACGGTCCTCGATCGAGAAGTCAACCCCTCCCCCTTCGTCCCGCACATAGGATATGCGTTTACGTACGTTTTTCTCCATCCATCACAGTTCTCCGACTCGAACATATTTGTGCCCTTTCGTTTCTTCCTCCCCCTCGCGCCGCTGCGCCGCGCCTATCGGCCCTCGCGCTCTCGTTCTTTCTGCGTTATTTCCACTTGGCTCAACTGCCGCTCCCACCTTTCTCCGTTCGAAACGTAAACAACGCACGCACAGTGTAGTGGCGCAGCGGTGTGTGGCGCGTGAGTGTGTGTGTGTGTTGCGCCGGTCGAGCCCACCGCGGGTTTCGGCGCTGTAGGCGGGCGAGAGAAGGCGCGCGAGGGAGGGAGAGACAGAGAGGGAGACAATACGCGGAGGCCCTATCGCGATCACGCGCAAACAAGCTATTCAACGTGCTTTTCGTTTGCCTCGTTTGACTCGTTGGCACACAACGAAAACTGGACGCTCCACGCGGTGCGTACAATGACGTAAATACGCATGCAGACGGTACGATAGCCGTATTGCTGATGGTGGTAAATTTCAATTAGGAAGTATTCTCGTGCGTCACTTTGATCGGCACGAATTGGCCTTGGATTTTCTCCCGAATTAGATGGAGACACCACTACGGGGCAGCACCAGCGAATGAAGCGAGTCGCCTTTGTCCGATACCGTACTGTGGCCGACTACATTACATCGCCATTTCTTCATCGATCGACTTGAAATAGTTTTTGCAACCTTATAACATTTTTCATCGAAGTACCCGAAATCTCTCAATATGAATATTTTCATCGAAGCACCCGAAGTACAAGAAATAAATCATTTCCGGAGACTGTTTTTTTTTACCGATATCAATTTTTTACATCGAATCACCCGACGGATTTGCAATATGACGAAAACTTCTTCCGATATAAATTATTTTCGGCTATTTTTCTTTTATCGAAAACAACTTTTTTGAAATCGTGCAGCATTTTATAATAATTCGATATTTTCGATATATGTGACTATAAATGAAAGATTGGGCCGCTCAACTTTTTAAATGTTTAAATTCAGTTTCATTAACCATATTTAATTTGGTACAATAATAGTTGGAGAAAAATTATTATCACACGTCGATACTCGGTTTGAGGATTTTTATTTAAGGGATAAAACCGCTATAGAGTTTTGAAAAAATTCTTTTTTCAAACTGGGCGGAAACGCTGCTCTGAAACCGTTCGATGAATTGCTTTGAAATTTTCACTGTAGCTTCACAATCACATTATCCAACGAAGTACATAGCCGTTTTTTGATTGAATGTAAACTTTTTTCATAAACAAATTACTGCAATTTCTTTTACCGAAAAAATGAAATTTTTTGAAAACTTGTGCCATTTTCGCAAAAATTGATTAAAAAAAAACCCTATTTACTTCTCTAGCCAATGACATATAGATTGAGAATTTTTTTTTATTACTAGCTCTTACGCGGTCATTACAGGGGAACGGGTTACTGAACGCTTTGAGACGATGAGAGGGGTGAGGCAGGGTTGTCCCTTGAGCCCGTCCCTCTTTAGTCTCTTCATAGAAGACATGGATAACATATGGAAGTCGAGAAATGAAGGAGGTACGGTGATAGGAGGGGAGAAGATATTTGCCCTTAAATTTGCAGACGATATAGTGTTGGTGGCAGATGAAGAGGAGGGACTGGGGGCGATGTTAAGATCACTGGAAAAGTATGTTAAAAGAAATAGGCTAACTGTCAACATAAAAAAGACTAAAATAGTTAGATTCGAGAGGGGGGGCAGAAGCAAGGAGAAGCAGAAATGGAAATACGGGAAGGAAGAACTGGAAATAGTTAAAGAATACCGGTACCTAGGGGTAGTTTTCTCGACGGGTAATACCTTTGAAAAACACCTGAAAAGCATAACAGGAAAAATAAGAGGAGCAACAGACGCGACATGGGGAACCTTTAAAAGGGCAGGGATAAACAGTCTGAAAAGGAGAACGTATCTAATGGAGGCCATAATTAAAAGTGGGATGCTATACGGAAGCGAAGTTTGGGGGTGCAAGAGACGGGAGGTAGTTGAGAGGCTACAAGCGGGGTATATTAAAATGGCAATGGGCCTCAATAGGAATACGCCGGGTTATATTTGGCGGATGGAAGCGGGGTGCAGGAGCATAACGGTGGAAATGTGGAAAAGAGCGGCAAACTATTTATTAGAAATTATGAAGATGGGAGACGAAAGATGGCCGAAAAAATGTCTAAAAGAGGAAGCGAGAGGAATACTAAATGGGAAACCAACGAAATGGGGAAAGGAGGTTAAGGAAGCATTGTAAGAAGTGGGAGAAGGAGGGCTGTGGAAAGCCATCGCAAATAACGACGTAAGAGAAATGAAAAGAATATTCGAAAAGGGAAAGAAAACAAAAATAGACCAGGAAATTCAGCAGGACTGGATTAAGATCGAAAAATCAACATACTGTAAACAGTACAAAAATAGGAAACACACAATAGAAGCGGAAAAATACTGGGAAGAAAGAAACATATCAATGGATATGAAGGAAACATGGGCGAGGTTAAGATGCGGAAACGTGGGAAAAGATGGTAAGAAGGGATACAACGATAACAGATGCAGGGCGTGCGAAAAGGAGGAGGAAAACTTAGGACACATTTGCACGTGTCCTAAAATCAGAGAAAAAATCAAAAAAGAAATCGTAGAAGACCTAGACCGGTGGTTGGGAGACGAGAAGGGAGAACGGATAGAGGAGAAAATAGAGGCGGAATTAAAAAAGAAGCCGACGACACAACTGTGTACTTATGTTAGAGAATTCATAAGGTTGGTTAGGAAAATAACAAATGATGAAAGGGAAAAGAGACAAAGAGAGCTGTGAAAAGAAATAGAATAAGGAATAGAATATAAGTAGATATAAGAGAACGTATGTAAAGACGAATGGACATGGCGGAGGGGGTCAATTATGTAAACACCCGGAGAGGGTATACTTGAAATAAACTGTACTACTACTAGCTCTTATGCTTTCGGAGTTCTACGTCCACCCGTGGAGGTATCGAAAAAAGGCGTTTTTGAAGACTGGCTTTGTCGCCGCCATTTTTTTTATCGAAAAAGCAATCAATTTTTTTTCACCTACTTCAATATGTGTTTAATAAACCCCGAAAAAAGAGACCCGATCCCTTTTTCAATAGTCTAAAAAAAATATCAAATTTAGGCCTTTTTTGCTGACTCTAGAGTGGTGTTACCCTCCTGAGAAATCTAAGGTTAATTTACAGTAAATTCAATACAGTTGATATGTTGACGGATTTATGTAAATTAAAGATTATATGTCTAAATTTTGAGCGCCATCGAGCTTTTATTTATAGTCACATATAAGTGACTTGGTGAAAATAAATATTTTATACTTTTTAGTACATTCCATAAAAGCTTGGTTTTAAAAATATTTTTTACATATAAATTCTTTTCTACTTTTTAGCTTTCAATAGATTTGACTAGCTCGTCGTTACTAGTAGTTTACTAGTTTACGAGTTTGTACGTTAGGAACAGGAAAAGCTTGTCAAAAAGAACAAAGACTGTAATTGGTATTGAACTTACGAATAACTGATGCATATAAACTTTTCACATAAAATCACAATCGGCTACGAATTTGTTTGTATGGGTTAGTGAGATTTTATATGGATGATTAGTTAACGCTAAATTTACATGAAAAGTTGAACATTTTATGGATATATATATATATATATATATATATATATATATATATATATATATATATTAAGTTGAATTTTGCATTGCCACCTTTTAGATGCATTTCTGCAAAATTTCAGAGCTCTAATTAATCAGGAGGTGGGTGTAATATCGATTTTCCGTTTTGCATCTTAGTACAGTCGTGCTGTGTATGGGAATCGGAAAAATCTAGAAAGAGGCTAGTTTTTTGAAACGTGATTTTGTAGGTGCCGCGGGTGCTAAATCCAAGTTTGCCTAAAAATCGGGGTGTAGGGTTTTTTTAGGGGATGAAAGGGGATGGGAGTGGATTAATGCCAAACTACAACCCCCAACGAGGTCGGCGCCGGGAGATAAAATGTTCAGAAAAGTCTGGGCTTTATTTTTGTCCACAGCGCCGAAGTCGTGGAAGTTCATTTTGGGGGTGAAAAAGTGGGATGAAATTTTGAAAAATCAGTTTTCATTCGTTAACTCTTTAGGAAAAATTCATACAATTTTTGTTTAAATGGGAACGTTGTAGCCCTTGAAAAGACGCGCCGATTGGGTATTTGATCAACCCTCTCCGAAAATATCTTCAGCCCCAAAAGAATTGTTGAAGTATATGAAAAAAATTGTTTATGGAATAACTCGAAAACAATTGATTTTTTGGGGATGGTTTAAATGTACCGAATGTAGAGAATGATTTTCTCGATATTTTCGTTCCTATGGACCACTCTTGAATTTTGTTTTTCCGAACCCCTCTCAGGGGTTGAAAATTCAAAATGAAATTCCGGGACAACTATTGATCGACAATAAAGCGATACGAGTTTGGCGCTGTGGACAAAAATGTAGCTGAGGGTTCAAGCTACAAATTCTTCCACAGCGCCGAATTTGTGCGGTCAATAGTTTTCCCAGAATTTCATTTTGAATTGTCAACCCCCGAGAGGGGTTGGAAAATCAAAATTCAAGGGTGGTCCATAGAAACGAAATTATAGAGAAAGTTATTCTCTACGTTTCGTATATTTGAACCATACCCGAAAAACCGATAGTTTTTGAGATATTCAATAAATCATTTTTTTTTTTGGTATCTTAATCATTTTTTGGGGGGTGAAGATATTGTCGGAGAGTGATGATCAAATACTTGATCGACGCGTCTTTTCAAGGGCTACAACGTTTCCATTTGAACAAAAGGTGTATGAAATTTTCCTAAAGAGTTATTGAATTGAAACTGATTTTTCAAAACATTACGCCATTTTTTTTACCCCAAAACGAACTTCCACGACTTCGGCGCTCTGGACAAAACTAAAGCCCGAATTTTTCTCAACATTTTGTCTCACGGCGGCGACCTCGTAGGGGTTGTATTTTGGCATCAATCCACCCCCTTCATCCCCTAAAAAAACCCTGCACCCCGATTTTTAGGCAAACTTGAATTAAGCACCCGCGGCACCTACAGGATCACCTGAGAGAAAACTGGCCTGCTAATTTTTTTCGATTACGGGATTTTTCAGCGACAGCACGACTGTACTATCTCACAAAAAGTCAAGTTAAGGGGCTATACCAGTGTGAACGCTGAAAATGTTGGTGATTTTCGGGAATTTTTTGGAAGAAAAGTACTCAATTAGTTGTTTCGGAAAATTAAGAATATATTTGGCTATATTTGACCTATATTACATAATTTTTTCATAGAAAAATATTGAGATCCAAGCGACTTATGCGCTGCCTTCGGAGGCGCAAAAAAAAAAAGTTCCTCCACTGCTGACATGATTCCGGCCGATTGAGTAGCTGAAACCGAAAAAGGAAAAAATGTCGTTAAACCGGAAGGTATTTCCTGTACTATGACGTAGGATTTTCGAAAAATATCCAAATCTAACAAAATGGCGTAGTTCTGAAAAAAGTCTGTTTTCTTGCCTATGAAATGGTCGTTTTTTTCAATGCCAAAGAATCAATGTTTGGCATTGAACAGGATATTCTTGAAAGTATAAACTGTCGAAAAAGGCACAAAATTATCGATTTTTTGAAAGTGTCACACTTGGTATAGCGCCTTAAATGAGATCTTGTAAAAATGCATAATTTTAAGCTTTAATTATATATTTCGTGAAAAATTAGTGTCTACAGAATAAATCTACACCTCGTATGCATTTTTTGAACTTCATTGGAAAAAAATCATAAACCTTCATTAGACTCAACTGGATCGCACCAACCCTTCGACTGCACACTTCCGCCACGAACTTCAGACTGCACGTGGGGTCGATCGGACCCCAGACGTTCTTCAGATCGTTGTATTTCCATAAATATGATTATTTTCGTAGACTTTATTTTGTAGTCAATGATCCATATTTTATGGCTCAGAATTTATTTTTTACGAAAAACAAAAACCAAGTGCTCGAACGTTCGTTCAAAGTGGGAGATGCTTCAAAGCGACAGTCAGTTGAACAAAAATAAGGTTAAAAGCCAACCGGTGCGATGGTCTAGTGGTTAGCGTGCCCGCCACTAAACCAGCGGACCGGGAGGTCCCGGGTTCGAATCCCAGTCGCGTACATTTCGTCGTGAAGTTTTTTTTTCGGCATTTCGCGGCGAAATAAGACTAGTTCCACGACTGGGGGGCGAACTCGATGGCCGGCTGTTATTATTGTTGTGGTATAGGTTTTCCGCAGTTTCTCTATACCCATGACAGAAATGTCAAGATGAATATAATACAGAGGGGGAAGTCGGCTACGGCCGCAAGGGGGGACAGGGAGAAAGATGGAGGAAAAAAGGAGTAACAGTAGAGGAAGAACAGTCATAATGATGGGAAAGAATAGGGTAACAAACGCGAAAAGCGTTGTACCTAAAGAAAAAACCAACAAAAAAAAAGGTTAAAAGCCAGTGTGCAGTCGAAGGGTTGAAAAAAAACGCCTATTCTTTGTAAGATGCACATTAGTCATAAGTAATCGTCACCGTTGCCACACTTTTGCCACTTATTGTACTTTCGATCTCATTCGCGTCGCAATCGAAGTGACGTGCGACGTGCACACTCCCCTCTCGTGGCGTGTTTTTGTTGCGGCCACGAGGGAGTCGGTACGGCAGCGACTTCGCCCAGCCTAGCCATACTTAGGCTAGGTTCACATGACCGCGCGGCAGTAACGTTCACATGAGCTCGCGGTACCGCGCGGTAGTATAGTTCACATAGTATAGGTCCATGTGAACATAGCTATATACCGGCTTGCAGATCTTGTAGCGCGCGGCGTCGAGAACCGCGCGGTGCCGCGCGGTCAAGTGAACATATCCATACAGGCCAGCAGATCTTGTACCGCGCGACGCCGCGCGGTACAAGAGGAGCGTCGAGAACCGCGCGGTGCCGCGCGGTACCGCGCGTCCATGTAGACGCTAACGTTGTTTCTATAGAATTTTGTACCGCGCGGTGAGCCATTCGCGCGGTGCCGCGCGGTCATGTGAACCTAGCCTTATCCTCGGGAAGGACCGAAGCGAAAGAGTACGCGTACGGTTCGTGCGCGCGCGCGTGACTGAGGCTAGGCCGTCAGGCCGTGCGCGGTTGATGGAGAGAGCGTGAGTGAGAGAGAAAGAGACGAGGCTTCGGACCGGGGGAACCGGTAACGCCGCGAGAAAAACATCGCGCATACTTGAGGAAGCGATTTAGCGGGTACTTATGTACGAG
This sequence comes from Ophion obscuratus, assembly GCA_964007375.1. Lineage (NCBI taxonomy): Eukaryota > Metazoa > Arthropoda > Insecta > Hymenoptera > Ichneumonidae > Ophion > Ophion obscuratus. The sequence continues at coordinate 5,600,390 of OZ023319.1, forward strand.
TAGCCCGGACGTAAACGACATACAACGTGTTGAAGTTTGAATCGTTGGAATGCGGGAAAATAAATTTTCTTTTAATGGCCCAGATCTTTTCTCTTTTCTTCATCCGGGCTACGGGAGTCAAACGTTTTTTAGATTCCCCTTTGCAGATCTACACGTTGATTGAGCAAGAAATGGAATAATGTAAAAATAGAAAGCAGGGAGAACAAGAGATACCGAAATGATCAAGATTTCATGGTCATAATTGAATACAGGGTGAGTCATGAGAAGAACAGCCGTACGTCGGTGCTGGATTTAAGGGAGGAGATACCTTTAGAACAGGAAACATTTCTGATTTTTCTTAAGGGGTCTTCTCACTTTAGACGCTAAAAAATGATATTTTCATGAATTTTTTGATGGGTTTATATTAGAGATATTGATATAAAAGTTCTTACACTTTCGAAATACATTAAAACATTTTTTTTAAATGTATTTATGTAACCCAAACAAACTTTAAACGCATTTTTCTCGAAACAACGTTTTTCGACGGCTTGTTGATAAAATCTACGAAACTACTGAACCGATTCTTATGAAATTTTAAACATATATTCTTTACAACTATACATATAGCGCGTAACAATGATTTTTTTAAATTTTAAATTTACTTTTTTTGCCAAAAACGATGAAATAAATTCTTCTTCACCATTTTTGAGACTCAGGGTATGCTTTATAACTACTTTTGACTGTTACATGGTACTTTTTTAAATCTTAAAAAATGGCGGAGTTTGTTTGGGTTGGCACGGTCTTCTAAAGTGCATTGTCAAAACTGGCGCGACGTGTAACTAAAAAACTGACCGACCGATTCTGATGAAATTTAGTATAATTCTCTCTAACCTTATTGTCCAAAACATGACCTTAAATGTTTTTAAAAGTAAAAAAGTACTTTTTAATTGCAAAATGTAGCGATTTTTTTTCGGAAAACTTAATCTTTTTGTTTCAAAGCGCAGCACTTCATTGATTTTCAAACATTTCTCACGTTTTCTTGGTTCATATTCTGCGTATGAGAGTTAAGGGGTTATATACAAAGTTGGGGCTAGAAAAATCGACAATTTTTTTATTGCATATTCTAAAAGTACATGATTTCGAAAATATCTGTGCGGAATTTCATTCAGATCGGAGCACTGGATCATAAATTGTGCCGCGTTTTCTACTGCAAGTACGGTGCGAAATAAAAATAAAACGTACCGTCGCCGTGAACGTGATAACTCGAAAACTTTTCGACCGATCTTCATGATTTTTTTTTAATTGTCGATATTTACAATCTCGTGTACTTCAACGGTTCCTTTTTCATAAAAAACATGTGCGATGCATTTAAACAATTTTTTGTTCGAAATTCTCACCACCTTAAAAATCAATTTTTTTTGCCAAATGGTTCTTGTATTTAAAAAAAGTTGTTTTTTTTTGGTAAACAAATTGTTCAAGTACACCGAATGACATTCTTGTTCAAAAATTTTTTGACTATTTTTAATTTTAGTTGAGTGGTTCGCCTTTAATCACGTTCACCGTAAGCCTCTTTAAAAAAAGGCTTTTCGGGGAAGGGCCATAAGTTCTTAATATTTTTAATTGTTAAAATTTTTAAAATTTAAAATTTTAAAAATTAAGTTAAAAAATTTTAAAAACTTAAATTTTTAAATTTAAATTCGAAATTTTTTTTTAATTAAAATTAAAAAATTAAAAATTAAAAAAATATTTTTAAAATTGTTGATATTTTTAAAAAATTAAAAAAATTGTTAATATTTTGTCATTGTTAAAATTTTAATTTTGTTCTCCGAGACCAATTCCAACTAACTGTATTTAGTTTTGTCCAATGAAATCTTCACAACGTCCTTAAAAAAATTCACGAACACATCTCAATTTTTTCCATCAACTTTGTACATAACCCCTTAATGAAAGAATCGCAAAACGGGGTAATCTATTCCCCGAATGTTCCCCCACTTCTCCTCTATGGGTGGACACTCGGTCCCCATTCTACATCTTGCCCGTGTACTGAGGACAGCTGTCGAAAAAGGACCTAGGGTCGAATCGACCCCGTTTAGGCAGTGATGCGGTGAAAACAATTTTTTTGATATGAAATTTGGTGTTTTATTACTACATGTAGGTGAGTTACGATAGAAAATGCTCATTTTTTTTATTTTGCGCTACTATGATAAATTGTGTATTTCAATTTATCAAATTTTGGGCCGTAAAATAAGGATCATTGACTACGGAAAACGTCTCTACAAAAAAAAATGCATATTTACCGAAATAAAACGATCTGAAAAACGTCTGGGGTCCGATCGACCCCATATGCAGTCAGAGTTCCGTGGTAAAAGTGTGCAGTCGAAGGGTTGAGAGATTTATCAAGAAACAAATACTATGTAACAGCCAAAAGTAGTAAGAAAACATACCCTAATTTTCAAAAATGGTAAAGAAATCTTTCCTTAAAAAAAAATCATGAAAATTAGCCATTTTTTCGTTGTCTAAAGGTATCTCTTAGTTTACATAGATATAACGGGTTCGTAATATAATATCCATACGCACACAAGGGCACGCAAAGCTGTATATTTTCACTTTAGGTTATCTATCGTGGTAACCCAACACCGAGGCAGCGTCCGGAGCACTATACGGCGTTGAAGTCTCCCCTCCGAAGAGTTCGAAGTGTCAGCCCTTTGCCTCGCGTGTCAGTCAAAGATATCTAAAAACGTCACGCACGTTCGAACCGCTTGTATCTTTGGATAAGAACATCAACGGCGAGGCGCCACTGTGCCCGTTGCTGCCGGATCGAAAAAAAAAAGGCTTTTCTTTTTTTTTCCTGCAGCGGGGCGAGGGGGGGGGGGGCTGCACATTTGACGAAAATCTCGTGTATTTAAGGGGGTTGGAGCGTTAGCGGCGATCAAAGATTTGAAAAAATATATGTTATAGTCTAGGCTATAACATATATTTTAGTTTTTTATAATTTTTATATTAATTATTTTATATTAATTATAATTTTTTCAGCACAAAACACCAGAGATAAAAAATATATTAAGTTGCTATACCAGTGTGACACTTTCAAAAAATCGATTTTTTTGCCCTTTTCGACAGTTTATACTTTCAAGAATATCCTGTAAAAATGTTAAGGCCGTATCTCTAAGACTCCCCGAATGGTAGCCTTTTAAAGAGCAACCGCTCGTAGGCATGAAATCGATATTTAAATCTTTAAACGCGTTTTTCTCGAAATGAGAATTTTCAAACTTGCTGACATTATAACTCAAAGAGCAATTATCCGATAGAGTTGAAAATTGAAGTGAGTACTCTTGAATATATTTACTCTACAATGACGTAGGATATTTTTGATTGGATGAAAATTGACGATTTGGCATTGAAAAAAAAACGACCATTTTATAGACAAGAAAACAGACTTTTTTCATAACTACGCCATTTTGTTAGATTTTTTTCCTTTTTCGGTTTCAGCTACTCAATCGGCCGGAATCATGTCAGCAGTGGAGGAACTTTCTTTTTGGCGCCTCCGAAGGTAGCGCATAAGTAGCTTGGATCTCAATATTTTTCTATCAGAAAATTATGTAATATAGGTCAAATATAGCCAAATATATTGTTAATTTTCCGAAACCTTTAATTAAGGTAGTACGTGCGCGAACCTCCTCATTAGAAAAAAAGTTGATTTTTTTTATGCTGTAGTAGAAACATAAAAAATGACATCCGCGAAAACTCTGCAGGCCTTATCGGCTAAATACAATAGAAATTAATTCACGAAGTCAACGCATTTAAACCGCACCATATAGGGAATCCGTGCGGATCGAACTTTGGAACGGAAATAATAATATTTGCCGGTCAGATCAGAGCTATGCGAAAAGCGACGAATAACACGAAAATTGTCGCGGTCACGTATGCTCCATAATAAATATAGGTTACGGGACATTTCGAGCAAATATCATCGATTCAATCGACTCATTTTTGCGTTCGCTTACCGCATTACACATACACTACAACACACGATTACACATACGGTAAACAAACACATGCTTGACATGTATCGAAAGCACCTGAATACAGCGTTGCCACGGATATTGCCAGAATTATGAAATGGCGGCCTGTGACAACTCAAGTCAAATCTGATTGCGATTTTACTTCACTTACCAAACTATAATACATACAGTTATTACATGCACTTCTCAAATAATTATTTTCTGTATCATGTTTATTACTATACCCAAATACATTATATTTTGCTTTTTTCAGATTCAATAATTTATAGATTTTCTGTCGACTAGTCAATCCGCTAGTACTACCTTAAGGGGTTACACCTACTTGCGATTTTGAAAAAATCGATTTTTTTATTGCACTTTTTTGAAGTACAAGTATCTGAGAATATGCCCTGAAAATTTCAAGCCGATCCGAACAAAATTGACTGAGATATGAGCGTTGAAAGAGAAGAATCCGTTGTGTAAACGACCGGCTAATTGAAACTTTAAGCGCGTTTTTCTCAAAATGGCATTTCTGAAGTCGGTGACCAAGATTACTCGAACACTAATGAACCGATCTTCTTGAAATTTTGCAGGCTTATTTAATACATAAAAATGTAGTCTTTAATCGTTCGATTTTTTTTTCGAAAAAAAATGGCCGTTTTATAGCCAAAAAACGGCCATTTTTTTCGTTAAAATCGAACCATTAACTTTGACTGTCCGCCATTTCGTGAAAAATGAATATTTTTTAAAATCCTTCGATTAAAGACTAGTTTATACTTATATTTGACTAAATCCATCCGCATTTTTTTTTTCAGATGATCCACTTCGCCGCAATGTTGGTCACCGCAAACCGTGTATATAAAAACATTATTTCATTGACGGCCATTTGCCACTAAACAATGTAATATTTTTCAATAAAAAAATTACTGAAAGTTCTTCAAGATGTGTTCTTTAAGATGGTATATTGATCGATTAAAAAAGTTTTGTAGTTTTCTTTAAAAAAATTCATGAAAAAGGCCTTTTTTTGCGCTACAAGTGGGGGCAACGCCTTAAGCACTTGTCTTCCAAAAAATTCCCGAAAATCACCAAAATTTTCAGCGTTCACACGGGTATAGCCCCTTAATGATTGTAATTTTACATGATATAATTTTTTTTTGGCTATTTAGCACCAAGATAAACCATTTCTAACAACGGATTATCACAATGATACCGAAGTTTGCATCGTTGCAGACGCAACGAATGTTTTTTACCGCCATGTACGTCTCGCGGCACTCACCCTTAGGAGGGGATGAAAAATCGAAAAAAAATATATCGCCCGATGTACGTCTATTACATATTTGCTTTTTCGATAAATCTATTAGGGAGCCTGAAAAAGTAGCGTAATAAAAGTTTAGACCTTTCTCGAGCAGAGGACGCCACCCTTAGTAGGGGGTGAAAAATCGAAAAAAAATATTTCGACCGATGTACGTCCATTACACCATTAACACAAACTAAACCTTTGTAAACATTTAGAAGAATTTTAAAAAAACCATCTTGCCCATCGTAAACCATATATATTCAATATTGAACCATCAAGGTTCGGCGAAAGATTACGAATGAAGAGCATTGCTGCCAACCCCAATATCCGCAAAGCTGCCGTATTTCGGCTTAATATTAATTAACGAAAATAATAAATAATTTCGTGCTATAAATATAAATAAGCATAATTATAATTATTCAAAATTTAATTCCGAGTTGTATAAAACATTTGCTGACGCAGTTTTTTTCATAATAATTCTCGATAATGTTATACTTTTTCAAATTGGTAATAACACGAAACTTTTTCTTATTTACTTAATAAAAATATAAAAATGCATAATTTCGCCCTTTAATTATATATTTTGTGAAAAATTACCATCTACAGAATAAATTTATACCTCCTGAGCATTTTTTTGACAAACCGTCCTTTGACTCAACTGGACCGCTGCAGCCTCCTTAAAATAGATCCGTCTGTTTTCTCAACGCGCGAAGAGACGCTTTGGATGGGACTTATTTTTCTTTTCTGCCTTGAGTCGCGTACTCTCAGGGCTCTTTAGAAAGGGAAAGATCCGTCCGACTAGGGCGTAGGGGGGAATTTTGGGTAGGGACGGATTCCACTTCCGGTTGTTGATACAAATCTTGCCGACGAACGGGCTTGATTGAATTGATCCCATCGATGCAGAAATGAAGTGTATTGTTGGGCACTTAGTCGGGAGTGATATTGGAATTGCATTTGTCACGGAACGAAGCACTGTGGAGAGCCCTTCGGGAAATACAACGTGAGACTAATGTTGCTGAAGCAAAGAGAGAGAGAGAGAGAGAGAGGCGGGATAAGGGTGCAAATAGCTCCGCGAATTTATTGAAAATCAATTGAAAAGAAACGTAAATACTCGATAAACATTGCCGTGAATCAATGGCGTCCACCATCTTGGATTCGATCCAAGATCGAACTAACACGCGAAGATCGTACAAAAAAAAACATCCGTGATTTCGTGATATAGGGTAAACTGACCAGTGAATGGACGAAAGCTGATTTACATTAAAAGTAAGTCCAGAATATCAATTGTCGATAAAAACTCGAATCACTATAATTCAGCAAAAGAAATCACAAGTGTCGTTAAAACCGAATTTTCCATTTGAGGTTGTATGTAGTTTAGTCAACATGTTACCACCGAGCTGAATTTTTTTCTGAACCTTTATGACCTCTTTGCTGATCATCCTGTGCAGTTTCAATACATCAACAATACGATATTTTTTTAGAAAAAAAATCGGCAACTCGACGTATTTCGTGGGCTAATTACATTACGTTTATGGAAAGCTCCCGATCATTTTTCAGTACATTATTAATATCTGCTAAGTGAATGTTACCACGGAGCTGAAAAAATAGGTACGCTTCGAGGTGCGCAACTAAGTTCCCGGGATTCACACATGGATGGCGCTAGCGACACACGTAGTCGGCATAGAGGTCTGAAATTGTGTGTCTTTATAGCTCGGACATCTGTTAAGAATACCCAGTCGCAATGTAAACAAATATCGCAACACAACGACCTTTTTTCTAACCTCGAAAATGTCAAAGTTGCTACCGAATAAACAGCATTTGCGGGAAGCATTGCTTTTCTGCTTTAACCTTAAAAAAAAACAGCAGCTGAAGCACGTCGGTTACTTGAGGAGACCTACGGCGAACATAACCATCAAAAACAACGTGTGAAGATTGGTTCAAGCGGTTCAGAAGTGGCGATTTTGAAACTGGTGACAAGGAGCGTTTGGGAAGACCGCAAACATTTTCGGACGCCGATCTGCAAGCGTTATTGGACGAAGATGACACTCAAACGGAAGATCAACTTGCCGAGGCGTTAAACGTGACTCGGCAATGTATTTCGGAACGTTTGCACGCCGTGGGAAAAATTCATAAGGAAGAAAAGTGGCTGCCGCATGAGTTGACTGAGAGAAAAATGGAAAATCGAGCAGCCACTTCCGAAATTTTGCTTTTGCGGCAGAACAGAAAGAGTTTGTTTGGTAACCCCTTCAAAGTAATCCCCTCCAGATGCAATGGCACTTATGCCAACGGATTTTCCTATCTTCGAAACACTGATTGTAGTCACTTTCCGGGGTGGCCTTCAGTTCCGTCTTCGCTGCGGCTTGAATCTCCTCTATCGTATCAAAATGGTGTCCCCGGAGCGATCTTTTGAGCTTGCTGAACAGCCAGAAGTCGCACGGCGCCAGATCAGGTGAATACGGTGGTTGCGGAACGATATGGGTTGAGTTTTTGGCGAAATGATCACGAATTACGAGTGCAGTATGGGATGGTGCATTATCGTGGTGTAAAAGCCAAGAATTGTCTTTCCACAATTCCGGCCTTTTTAGGCGGATAGCGTTACGCAAACGACGCATAACGTTTAAATAATATTCCTTGTTGACTGTTTGGCCCGGTGGAAGGAATTCATAATGCACAACACCACGATAATCGAAGAAAACAGTCAACATGACCTTGATTTTTGAGCGACTTCGGCGCGATTTTTTTGGTTTCGGCTCTCCTTTGGCGCGATATTCGCTCGATTGATCGGTTGTTTCGGCGTCGTAAGCATAGATCCAAGTCTCGTCTCCAGTGATCATGCGTTCCATCTTGTCCTGATAGTCAGAAAGCATCGTTTCACACACTTCAACGCGACGCCTTTTTTCCAAAAAATTCAATGTTTTCGGTACCAGTCGAGATTTGACGCGCTTGAGGCCCAAAACATCCTTTAAAATGGTATTGACCGAGCCTTTCGATATGCCAACCTCATCAGCAAGGTCTCTAATCGTTAATCGACGGTTTTTCAACACCAAATCTTTGATTTGTTGGACTTGAGCTTCGTCGGTTGAGGTTGATGGTCGCCCAGGACGCTCTTCGTCGTCGACACGTTCACGGCCACCTTGGAACTCACTATACCACTTGTAAACATTTTTTTTAGACATAGCCTCATCACCAAAGGCTTTCTGCACCATCCTCAACGTATCCGCAGCAGAAAATTGATTCCGCAAACAAAATTTAATGCAAATTCTTTGCTCAACAAATTTCGACATCGCAAAAAACGAAAAACTCACTTTTAGCAGCTCACAAAACGAGACGCGTATCTCAAACACTAACGAATATTTTGACATGTAAATTTGACACAGATGTCACTGACAGTACTACCAACCTAAAAAAAAAAATAATTCTCCAAATCCTTCGACGCGCGCAGTTTAAATTCAAATGTCACCTTATTTTTTGGACACAGTAGTATTTCGAGAATCCCAAACGCAGAAAATCGTGCCTTTTACTTGGCGAAGCGACAGCTCGGCCAAATCGCTTCGGAAAAAAGACAATGCTCTGCGTTTGGTGGGACCAGAAAGGAATCGTGTACTGTGAGCTGCTGAAACCGGGCGAAACTGTCAATGGGCATCGCTACCGACAACAACTAATCAATTTGAGCCGCGCATTGCTCGAAAACGCAGTTCCATCGTCCAGGACACCATAAAAACACTCAAATGGGATCTGCCACCGCACCCGCCGTATTCGCCAGACCTGGCCCTTTCAGACTATCACTTGTTCCGGTCGATGGCGCATGACTTGGGTGGGCTACACTTGGCCAATTACGATGCAGTACAAAATTGGTCGGAGGAATGGTTTCAGTCCAAAGACGCGTCTTCTTATCGTCGCGGTATTTATGTATTGCCAGAGAGATGGCAAAAATGTGTAAATAGCGAGGGACAATGCTTCGAATGAACCATTTTTTGTGTTTGTCTTGAAATTTTCGTTTTTTTTATTGGTAAAAAAAAGCCGGAAACTTAGTTGCGCACTTAGTAATTACCGGACTAACCCTTGGTATAAAATGATTAATGTTATTGATAGAGAATTTGTGGAGACATCAAGCACACAAAATATTAGACTGTGTAATCCATGGCGAGGTCGTAGACGACACAAATGCCACCTATCTTATCGGTATTCGGTAATTATGCCCGGGAATCTCAAAATACTCGGTCAGGATAATTAACAACGAATGTTATTGCTACTTATTCTCTTAATTAGTAATAATTACCTAATATTAATTTGATAACTATGTCCAGAATCTATACATTTATAGACATTTCTAGGTGAAGACAAAATAACGGGGATTTTTTTCATAAATTTTTTAAAAATAATATCGGAAAATTATTAAAGTTTTTGATTTCTTCGAGAGTATAGACACAGCTTGGGGAGATTACGATATCTTTGGCGCCTAAATTTGACCATTGGATTATGAAATATGGCCTAAAACGAAATACGAAAAACAAGAATAACTTTTTTCGTTTTGAGCCTTAGTTTTGGATTTACAGCGTTTCGAAGAGAAAAAGTGTATTTTTCCGATTTTCTATGTAAATCGAATTTTCCACGTGTTTTACAATTGTTACGTCGTGCTTTGTTTGGGTTTGTTCTTGTTTATTTTCTCGACATAGCGCATTCCGAAGAAAGCTACATTAAGGCAAACCAGCTAAATCGCTTAATAACGAATAATTCGTAAAATATCCTGTATCTTCTGAAGGAAGCCAAAATCGCGATTTTTTTATTCTCAAAAAAGTGTTTCTTTTGCGCCAAATATGAATAATCCACGATCAAATTAAGGCGCCAGAGATATCGTAATCGTGCCCAAGCATATGCTGGAAAAATGAAATTAAGAGCACCTAAGACTAATCAACGTTGAACGGTATCGTTACACATATCGAAAGTGCTCCAGACCCACCCAACGATTCCGCACACACATCGAAGGTGCTCCAGACCCACCCAACGATTCCACACACACATCGAAGGTGCTCCAGACCCACCCAACGATTCCGCACACACATCGAAGATGCTCCAGACCCACCCAACGATTCCGCACACACATCGAAGGTGCTCCAGACCCACCCAACGATTCCACACACACACACACACAAAAGTCGCATTTTCTATCGAATATGGACGCTCCATGGTCAAAATTGGGAACCACAAACATAATAATGCTTCGACTTTCAAGCCCCTGTTTCACCCCCTTAAACGGCGAATTTCAACTTTTGTCACTCTTGAAAAAAGTCTTATTTTCGGCCAAATATCAATAAACCAAGGTCAAATAAAGCCGCCAAAGATATCGTAATCGTGCCGACAGCTTTGGTACACACTTTTTCTTTCCAGCGGATTTATTTTTTACTCGGACCAATATTCATGTTTGACAGCTCCCTCGGCCGATATTGAGGTTACGAACGGGGCGCGTATGTCTTCTAACTTCGCGACATTTCTGCCAACCTGGGCATTACGATTTATCACGATTTACGACGTTGCCAATTCGTTTCGCGTTAATTGAGCGTGAAAATAATTATACAAAGTAATGAAAATACTTAAGGGCGGGGTAAAGTATTAAATTTTTTTTTCATTTTTTAAAAATTTTTCAAATGAATGCATAATATATCAAGAATATTGTGTTAAAATTTTTATGCAATCGAGAAGTGTTCTCAAACTTATGTGCAATGAGCGCTAAGCGACCAAGCTCGTCTGCGTTTTTCAAACCGTTTTTCTGAGACTTGTCATATTTGAAGTCCGTGTGCACGATAACTCAAAATCTACTGGACCAATCGCTTTGAAATTTAGCACAGTACTTCTTCACATAATTCACCAGATATTGTCGAGAGCTTTTTTGTTTTTTTTTAATAATTACTAATTTTTCAACAACAAATTAGCCGATTTTTTTAGCAAAAATCGGGTTTTTGGCTCCCAAGTGCTACGAAAAATCGAAAAATCGAAAAAAAAAAATCCTCCCGTCATTACCTCGAGAAACATCTCCTTTAACAAATGCATTTTGATTTTTTTGTTTCAGATGATTCTGTTGCGAGTTACGGTGCACACCGCAAACCAACTTTTTTTCGAGGCGCCTCCGGGGTTTAATTTTCACTCGCTCAATTTTGAATATTTTGCAATGCAAATTTAGGAGAATGTTGTTCAAATGTTACTTTATTATATGTAAATTTTTCAATAAACGAACACTATTCGTTACGCCAAAAAAAAAATCTTAAAAACATGCCTTTTTTTCGCCGAATTAACTTTACCCCGCCCTTAATGTAATCGCGGAATGTTCAAAAATGCATATTTTTACGAATAGATGTAGAAAAATCGTTCGAAAACGCACGTTTGATATGACGATTATTTGAAATGTACATGTATTTCGATGTACATCGAAAAAAATATATACATATATTTTCTAACAGCTTGATATTCATACTAAATAGATGTGTAATTAATTTTATGAGTGAATCACTTTTTCACACGAAAAAAAAAAATGTTAAATCCGCACATGATTTTATACCGGTAACTGTGGCCTAAGGCCTTAAGGGAGCTTTCCAGTGTGAAATTTTCAAAAAATCGATTTTTTTTTGCTTTATCGAATAGTATACACTTTTCCGAATATTGTTTCCGGCATCGCTGATTGACCGTAAGTAAACGATTTACCTAAAATTTCCTCACTTGAAACTTTGAACGCGTTTTTCTCGAAACAGCATTTTTCAAAACGGTGTCCAACTTGGAGGGCAGAGTTTTAAAGCTATCGAGTTGAATTTTTTACACAATATTCTTAACGTCATTGTTTATCGTGCTATGGAAGCTTTTTTTTTGACATCTTCCTATTTTTTTGTAAAAAAAACTGCCAAAAAAAATGCTAAAATCGATACTTTTTGTTCAAACCGGCGCCATTTTTGCAAAAAAAAAAAAAAGCCTCCATAGCACGAAAGCCAATTATATACCGATCAATAATCTTTTTGTGTTTTTTGTTTCAGATCAAAATTGTGACCCCCAACGTGGACACCACATCCAAGTGCATTTTCTGCAACAATTGTTTCATCATTTTTATAGATATTAATTAATTAATAAATCGATCTTTAAAAAATTGTTTTGTATTCTTCAATACCCAATTAATATACAAAAAAAAAACCAGACCGATTAGATTATTTTTTCTTTAAAAAAAAAATCGCGAAAAACAGCGATTTTTCGGGCTGTCACACTGGAAAGCTCCCTTAAGGAAGTCGAAACGGCGAATTTTTTATTCTTGAAATTCTCATTATTTTGGTTCCAATATCAAGAATCAACGGTCGAAACTTGGCGTCCCGGATATCGCACCGCCCCTTTTCACATTGCCAATTTGCATCGGCGATTCTTTTGCTTCTCCTCCCGCCACAATTTCAATATCACATCGCATTGCGAGATATTTCACCGGTATCTGTCTCCAGCCCCGATGAATCACGCTCGGAAGCAGCACCGGGCTGCTCCCTTCGATCGGACCGTTTTTCTATTCGCTATAATTATTCCATTCGAATAATTTATTTTTCGCCCTTTCAACTCCTCTTCCTTGGTACTTATTTTCTAGCTCTGTCAGCTCTGGATTTAGATTGTTTATTTATTAACTTTTCGTTTGTTACGCGTTATCCGTTTTCATCAATGTATTTTGACAGTTTACTATACCGGTAGAGCTTCTGCCTTCGTCCGCGAGAGGCGCCGAAACTTTTGGGTGTCGCGAATTTCAAAGTTAGAATCGCAGCAAGGCTTCGCACTTATTGTTGTTCACCGTGTCAGACGAAATATCAAACGGAGGGGCGCAACGACGCTACCCGTGTAAAGCGTGTCGCGAAAAGACAATCGCGCTACCGTACCATCTCCCGTGTTGAGAGAGCTCGCGCGTGTGCCTCGCCGTCGCTAACGCACAACTGCAACGCCACCGCACGACGGAACATCGTATTCTCCTCGTATTCTCAATGGCCAACTGTGTGCCCCGCGAGTCAAGAATTCTGAATGGCTGCGCTGCCCCCACCGCGCCGCTCGTACGACGCGTCCTTCCTTCGCCCCTCTCAGTCCCGTCTTCACGCTCGTAGTACGCTATCGATGGAATGAGCCGAGTCCAAACGTGAATCTCCGTCCTCGTTGCGCGATTATACACACATACGTACGTACGTGCATACGCGTGTGTGCGTGTTATAACTAAATTAAGAAAACTGAAGGTCGGTTCTCGCTCGTATCTTAGGCCGACTGATATATTCACGCGTTCGGTACGAAACAGGATATGACGACGATAACCGCGCACACACGACACGCATATATCAAACGGGAAAATCGTTTGCTCGCTCTCACCACCCTCTCTCTCTCTCCCTCTCTCCCCCCTCTCACTCTCTCTTCTCTCTCCCTCTCTCTTCTCTCTCACTCCCTCCCTCCCTCTCTCTCTCTCTCTCTCTCTCGCTCTCTCTCTCTCTCTCGGCTTAATTTACTTATAACACCATCGACTTTTTTTAGTGGTAGCTTTTGCCACAGGGAAAGTAGTAAACGTTGCCCGAAGGATCGGAAAGTCACGTTGAAATGATGCCCAACCAGCAAATCTGCGAATGAACATTTTTTACGGTGGAAAAGAAAAAACTTTGCACGATGCAAGCCTCAGAATGAGTTCGAAATTGTAACCTAATTAGTAAAGTTGTATGTAATCGCGCCATGGTCGGGCGGGCGGTACGTTGGATTACTCGGGGAGCTCGTGCTCACACCCGCGCCAACATCAAATGCTCGATGTACAGGCTGAGAAGATTGCGCTGCAATCCATTGTATGCCCTCGACGAATTGTTATTCCGTACACGAGGAAGATTGCCTTCGACAGCCTTGGCGGCTAATGGTCATTGCTTCTCTCTCTCTCTCTCTCTCTCTCTCTCGCTCGTTCTGTGTTTTTCAGACGCAGGGTACACGCGAATCCCGTTTGATCGACGACTGCCACGATCAACGTGACGTTACAACGATGCAGAGAAAAACACCAGGGGAGCGTGACGTAACGCGGAAAAATGATTTATTCCGATGCGTTTCCTCTTTTCTTTCTTCGTGTAAATCAACGTGGAAACCGTGACTTTATTTTTGCTGATCGAAAAGTTGCTTTGTCCGCGAGAAAAACGTGAAAAAAGTGTCGTTGTGCAAAGACAGTTAAATTAATGCGCGACGATTGATAGTAGTATCACTCTTCAACCGGCAAGAAACTGCTTATCGTTTATCGACTTTTCAAGCACTAATGAATACGGCATGCCGAATTTGTGGTACAAGCGGAACTCGACGGTCGCATACTAGAATAATTATGAATATGGAAAGCTTAAGTGTGTGTGTGTGTGTATGCACGTATGTATGCACGTACGGCACAGGTTGTTGCCGGTCGTTAGTTCTCTGCCCACTCGCATCCGAGCGTTGGAATTCGAATTATTTCGGACTAAGAAACGATCCGCTCGAGAGCCGGGAGCGTATACGCGAGGTATGCTCGCGGGTGGGAGCAGAAGAAGTTGTGGGGGTATGAGCGCGCAGCGCTGCGCCAGGTGGAGGGGGAAGGGCGAGGTGCGCGCGCTCGTGCCGGAGCGACGAGAGAGCGAAAGAGCAACGCTCGAGACAAGCACGCGCAATGAGCGATCGCGACGCATGGTCGATGGAGAGTGTGCCGGGTTCGAAGAACGAGAGGCGCTAGAGAAGGAACGATATGTGGGGGGGGGGGGGAGGGAGAGAGATAGAAAGGAAATGTAGTTGTGAAGACACGTCGGGAACCTACCACGTGACTAATAACGCATATATGGGGCATTTCTTGGGAAGATACAAAAAGAACGTGGAAGAATTCGTTTTATAAAAATCGGATTAAGAGATTCGGCAGGCGGGGAGGGGCGGTAGGGGCTTATTCATCAATTCTTGGAAAACCAACCATCATGAATTTTTTTAACGTGTTTATCTATTAGTAAAAGTCCCACGGTTTTCGAGATGGAAATCTTCTGCCATTGGTTTTTCGCATGCCAATTCTACAAATGATAACTTTTTTGACCCGGTTTTTAAAAAAATACTCTTCGTTATTTATTTTATGTAGAAACGTCTTCTTTTGAAGCTAAAGGCCTTAGGCCACAGTAATGGGTATAAAATCGTATGCGAATTTAACAATCTTTTTGTCGTATGAAAAAGTGATTCACTCATAAAATTAATTACACATCTATTTGGTATGAATATCAAGCTGTTAGAAAAAAATATATATATTTTTTCGATGTACAAAATAGCCGACTACTCGAAACTTCTTGAAACAGCTTTCGAATACAATTCAATACTACTCTTTGAGTTTGTTCGGGTTTCTTTGAACCCAAACAGACCCGAGCAATCCATCGTTAGAAATGGTCTAACTGGGTGCGAAATGGCTAAAAAAAATTACATCACCCGTAGTGTGAACGCCTCGCCCATCTGACCGTACGTAAAATTACATACACAAAAGTATTTTTTATCTCCAATGTTTTGTGGTGAAAACATTTCAAAGAATTTCCCAAGACTCAGTATAGTCGAGACATAACATATATATTTTACGAAGTTCAATCTTGGATCGTGGCTAACGCTCCAACCTCCTCAAACCGGTGCTCACCGATGTGCTCATCGATTAGTCAAATTCCTCATCTCAGCTCGCGCGCCTCACCGCGCACTTTTTCCGAACCTCGAAATCTAACGGTCGAGAATGTCGTACTGCATCCGATCGTTATCACGGTTTATTCCTTATTCTCACCCGCGTTTCTATTTTCACTCTTTCCTAGACATCCTTGCAGCGACGATATTTTTTCGCCAAATTATAGTCTCGCTGGGAATCGCGAGCGAGGAATAATAGAGTTCCGGCGAAACATCGTTCCGGCGAAACATCGTTCCGTTTCACTCACACGCGAGCGTCCTGTACCCAGCGTTGCGCATGCGCGACGAGGACGGTTGCATCGACAGCATAGAAAGAGACGGAGCGAGCGTTCGACCGGCGAAGACGCGTAAAGCCAGCGGTCGAGTCTCGCGTGGTGGGGGGAGCGGTCGAGTCTCGCGTGGTGGGGGTAGCGGCCGAGTCTCGCGTGGTGGGAGAAGTGGCCGAGTCGCGCGGAGTGGGGGTACTCTCTCGCGTGCGGCGCGCATCGTTGTACGCGGGGCTCGCGGTCGTAACCCACGCCGAGTGGCGGCAGCAAATTGGCGCAGTAGGATAAAGGTGCTCGCGCAAGAAGCTAGTCGCTTGAAAACCGTGTACGAGACTTCGGCGAGCACGTAAAGGAGCGCGAGCCAATCGCGATCCTTGGCTTCTATCTCTCGCTCTCTCTCCCTCTCTTTTCCACCTTCTAAGGATGCTCTCGCGCGCAAGAAGCGAAGTTTTGCCCTGGATCGCGGCCACGCGCGGCGCGAACCGGTTGAGAAAAGAACGCCGCGCACACAACACGCCTGCGATTGGCTGTCATTTTGTGCGCGAAGCCGCTCGACTTCTCGTGTGGTACAAACTGCCTAACGACGATCACCGCTGCGCGCTTCGGAACGCGCGTGCGTGCCGGAACGCTGCGTGCGAGAGAGAGAGAGAGAGAGAGAGAGAGAGAGAGAGAGAGAGAGAGAGAGAGAGAAAGAGAGAGAGAGCGCGAGAGAGCGAGAGTAGCAGCGCAGCCGATGCTCGAGCTCGAAATTCCTCGTATGCGTTTATATCGCGCGCTCGCGACCGAAAAGCCCCAAATCACGTGACTCCCCGACTGACATCGCTCGGTATGCGTGATCCGATACGTACGTACGAATATGCGTGTGTCTGTAGAACGGTTAGTGTACGTATACACACCGTTCTACAGACTTTATACGTGTAGTGTGGCGGTATAGTGCGTGTATATAAATTCCGATGATTCCGGGTGACGGGAACGCCTTCATTCTCGGTCCACGTTCCACGAACGAGGGACACACAACACTCTCGCAACATTGTAACGATGCATATCTCCTTTCATATCCGACATTTCATCAAAGCGGCTCAGTGATGGTGTTGCAACGGGCGCCACGGGATATGGGAAAAAAGCCGAAACTAAGAACACCAAACAAAACTTTTTATTCGAAGAAAAAAAAAATACGCCTGGGCCGAATGATTCGAAAAATGTTGTTTCATTGCCGGAGAAGAGATCTGTACCTCTCGGATATTCGTGTTTGAGAAGAATAATGGGTACCGGTCGAACGACCATGGGAAAGTATCCGAAAGAGGTTAGGAAATGAAATTTCCATCGGGATGTTTCTTAAGGGGTAAGGCCATTGTAGAAATTTCAAAAAATCGATTTTTTTCTTTTCTCGAAAGATGCCTTAATATCTTGAAAATGACATACTCAAAGGATTAAGGTGGGAAAAATGTCTAAATACTTCTATTTTGAATTTTGGCGCAGCCCCTCTTAATCCGATGCAATCCGTACCAAAAACCTTAAACGCGTTTTTCTCGAAACTACATTTTTCAAGTCGGCCGCACTCATAACTCGAACAAATCCTGACCGATTGACTTGAAATTTTAACTGTATATGCATAATTACATTCTGCATAGAAGTACGTAGGATTTTTTCGATGTATCACATAGTTTTTTTTATAAACGGTTTTCGGACGATGTTTTTTTGAGAATTTTGAACTTTTATTAAAAAAATGCGCTGTTTTTGCAAAAATCGATACATGAAAAAAATCCTACGTACTTCTGTAGCTATTCGCATGCGTAATCGAAAAAAAAATTCATTCACCTCAAATTAAAAGTTGCAGGTGCCGTTGGTCCGGCCGCGCGCCTATGAAAAAAAAGGCTTCGTCGGAGAAAATCTGTGCAGCCGCCATTTTGTTTTGTATTACTCAAAAAAAAAAAATAGTTTATACAGTTTATGATATGTACAATAAAGGACCTTTTTCAGAATTTTGATTGATTCCGTTGTACAGCTAAAAAAAAATCCCAAAAAATACTTATTTTTTCCACGCTACAGTGGCCTTACCCCTTAATCGAAGAGAAAATGGTCCTGGCCACCATAGGAATGCAGATTTTCAGACTCGAATAGTCGCATTCTATGAACAAATAACTGAGAAACGTTCCGGAAACTATCGTGCAGCTGTCGATAAGCCTGACGAAATACGCCGCAGGAGTGGCATCTCGCGGTGGGCAGCGGCGTTACGTCAAAGACGAACGGACGCGAGGCTCGCGTCGTTGAAAATTCTTGTTATTTCGTCGCAAAATTATTAGGTGTACAAATAAATTCTTTCCCGCAGAATAAAAACAGCTGGATCGAATATTCGATGGAAAAAATGTTCCCGCAAGGTTTGGCGTTTTGTATTACGAACCTAGTATATTAATTCACCGTACCACCAGCTTCAAGGGCTATACCAATGTGACACTTTAAAAAAATCGATTTTATTTTGTTGTCTTTTTCGAAACATTATACTTTCAAGAATATCATTAAAATTTATATCATTTATATCAATATCATTTTATCTTTCAAAAATCGATAGTTAAATATTTAAACGCGTTTTTCTCGAAATGAGATTTTTCAAATTTGCTGACATTGTAACTCAAAGAGCAATTATCCGATTGACTTGAAATTTGAACTGAGTACTCTTGAATATATTTACTCTACAATGACGTAGGATATTCTTGATTGGATGAAAATTGACGATTTGATATTGAAAAAAACGAACATTTTATAGGCAAGAAAACAGACTTTTTTTTCATAACTACGTCATGGTCAAATATAGCCAAATAAATTCTTCATTTTCCGAAACATTTAATTGAGTACTTTGCTTCCAAAAAGTTTCCGAAAATCACCCAAATTTTCGGCGTTCACACTGGTATAGCCCCTCAATAGGCTACATCTGCCAGTATTGGGCGAAATTTAATTGCTAGAGTAACTAAAGATTAACAATTAATTAATTTTCAATTGCTGCAGTCGCAATTATCCAATTGTTAATCTTGATTTTCCACAATTAGAAACCAATTAATTTTCAAACGTTTTAATGTATTTGATTAAAAACTTACAATTAAAACTGATTATTGTAAAGGGCTCGGAGTGGTGCGAGAACAAATGTGTAAGTTATTGAAATACGTATATGAGTAGAAAATAAACGACTCATATTAATCATCAATAAAATATATTCTAAGAAACAATCAAAACAAACAATTGAACTATTTAACTTTACAGATATCAGATAAAAAAGATTTATATATTATTATTGATTATATATATATATATATAAAGTCAATAGTAATATCTAAATCTTTTTTATCTTTATTTTATCGAATTAATATAAAATCTTAGAACAATTAAAAAAGTTAATTGCATTTGTTTAATTACGAGTTGCAATTAACATAGATTAATCCAAATAAATTAACTGCAACATGCAATTAATTCTAATTGCAATTAAATTCAATGCAATTACCTTTTTATTCAATTAATGAACTGATCAAAAATTTAATTGATTAACGCCCAACACTGACATCTACCTAAGTGGGTAAAAAACTGCATTTTCCAAAAATATTTTCATTCCATAGTATTATCTTTTAGCTATATCCCTTGGAAATTTTTCTGAACTATGCCTAAAACTGATTGAGCGACAGCTCCTAACCGTCGCTCGGGCGGGCGGCAGCCATACTTCAAACTTTAAACGGATTTTCCTCGACACACTTTTCAAAGTCGGTGGACATGATATCTCGAGAACCACTTGATGGATTGTTTCCAAATTTACAGGAGATACGATGAGAAACATTTAAAGGTCGTTGACGATCTCACTTTTTCTCGACCTCGAGGCTAGCTAGAGAGCAGGACGACCAAAAAATCTTCGATGAGGTGACCAAAACCATGGTCTTGAAGTTTGCATCGTTGGAACGCAACGAAAATACTTTTTCGTATTCTTACTTCCGCATTTTTTTCTTCATATTTTAATTCTAGAATATTAAATTCTATAGGATAAAACCGTAGAAATATTAAAAATGAGAAAACGAAAATAGAAAAAGAAATTTCGTTGCATTCCAACGATGCAAACTTCAAGACCACCCAAAACGACCGAATTTGACGTTACTTTGCATTTTGTTTTCGTAATTTTCGCGTGAAAAAAAATCTATTGCTCGAGCGAAAATAGGTAAGCCTTTTTGTAGTCCTTTAATAATATTATGATAATACTGAAAAATCATGTTTGTGCGTGAGTGTGTGGTTTTCAAACAAGTTTCAAATATACAAGTTGTAGAAAACAACCCTATGTGATGTTTTATCGTGCAGGCTGTGAAAGTTGGTAGAAAAATTAAATTTGCAAAAATATTCAGACTTAATTTTTTCATTTGAAAACTTTTCGGCTCACGTCTGAAAGTAGTATTTTAATACGTAAGGCTCACTACTATACTTCTTAAAGACAAAAAATCACAGGAATAGACTTAATAGTTTAGTTGCATTTGCAAACTGTCGTCTAAAATTAGTATCTTACAAAAAAATCACAAAAACCAAAATATCTTTCAAACCACTGAAAATAGCATAACATACACTGAAATTTAATGACAAAAATAAAATATTATCTTGCAGTTTAGGGTGAAGCTGGGAAAGCCCACTGATAATCGTTTCGGATAATCGAATACGGTATATTATTCTTTACATGCATATATAAAACGTATACTATACAAACCCTAATTGAACATGTAAGTTTATTTTCTCACCAATGATGGAATAAGCTACTCTACAGGGACACAGTTTTCAGCCGAAACATTAATTACGCTTATCATTTGTGTAGATAAGAACGAAAACTTTGTCTTGAATTCGCAACACTATTTAGTCACTAATTAAATAAGTCACGCCATAATGCGCAACAAAACGCAACGGTATTTAAGGGGGAATAAACGTTTGTAAATTTTTTTTTTGCATTTTTGCCCTACTCTTGCCAGAAAAGAAGAAGAGCAAGAGAATGCTGATTTGGAAGGACAATTGTATGGTCCAGGCATCGCCGATTAAAGGTAAACATGAAATTTCCATGGTTTTACAGTACTTAAAACTTTAAACGTGTTTTTCTGGAAACTATGTTTTTTCGATAAGTTGAAATTTAAAAATTTTATGATCGATATTCGACCGATCTTTTTTTCTTTTCATGTTAACGCCATTTATTTTTTTTCAAATCAATATTTTGAAAAACCCCTACGTACTGGACTAGTTTTTTATATCTACTTTCAAAATATTTTTCGTTTTTTCATCTAGCTTGAAAATTATGACCTGTGCGAATACCCCCGTAGAGGACTGAAAAAAGGAGTTTTCTTTCATCGACTACTGCGCCGCCATTTTGTTTCAAAATAATTTTTAAAAAATTTTCTTTTATTTTAAGACTTGTACTAACATGTATAAAAAACCGAATTAAAAAATATGGTTTGTTTTTCTTAAATAAATTGTCGAAAATGGCCCTTGATTTTGCCCTCACAAAGGTATATTCCCCCTTAGTCAGTAATTAAATAGGTCTAGTTTCAATTCGCTACAATTAAAATGGCGATCGCTGCGCCATCCCTGTTGCCTTCATTTTTAGGGACGCTTTTAAAGGCAGTAGTCTGCTTTACAGGCTTCAAAAAATCGATTTTTCGTTTTTGTCTTAAATCTATTCTAGGAAGGATTATTGTATGGCCCAGGGATAGCTGATTAACATCTAATTAGTGTAAGTATCCGAAAACTTATATTTTTTTGGACCGAAAACTTTAAAGCCCGTTTTCTCGAGTTTTCCTTTTCACAAGTTTTAGAAAACGGTGCCGGCGATAGCAAAAACAATATATGTACGATCGAAAAAAAACAAAGTGATCTAGCTTCAGTATTAAATTATCTTCTATTTGAACTAAAAAAGTTGGACAAAAGTACTATTTAAATTACTTGTTTTGCAACTTAAAGTGAATTTTTTTTTCAAAAAAGTGAATTTTTTTTTCAAACTTCGAAAAAAATTGAATTTCATCACTTCTTCGGTATTTTTTTAGTTCATATAGAAAAGGAACTTATAAAAACTAGAAAAAAATTTGGTTCGACTGTTTCAGATGCATCGCACGACCTCCATCACCGGCACCGATTTACAAGTGCAGACTCCAGGCGCCCCAAAAAAATCGTTACAACTTTGAAAAATTTCAATATTTTTTAATAATAAAAATTGTTTTTTAAAGCTTGAATATAATACACTATCGTCTCAAAATTTCGTTTACCGCAAACATTTCCTTCCCTTTCAAAAAAATTGCTGAAAAAACGCTTTTTTTCGGCTTCTAAAGCAGACTACTGCCTTAAATCGTTTCCCCATTGGAGGTTAGGCGCCTGTATCTAGCATCCATAGAATTCGCAATCTGCCTGACAGGTGGGAGAAATGTGTAAAAAAACGGGGACTACCTTCACGATTAAGGTTTTTATGGGGTTAAGTCAACATGTTATCACCGAGCTGAATTTTTTCAGGGCCTTTATAACCTCTTTACTGATCACCCTGTGCAGTTTGAATGCGATCTACAGTACCATTTTTAAGAAAAAAAAAATCGGCAATTCGACGAATTTTGTGGGCTAATTACATTACGCTTATGGAAAACTCCCGGTCATTTTTCAGTACATTATTAATATCCGCTTAGTAAATGTTACCACGGAGCTGAAAAAATGGGCACGGTTCGTCTAATTATCGGACTAATCCTTGGTACCGCGAAAATGAGGATTCACAGTACCGTTATAAAATTATTAATGTTTCTGATAGAGAATTTGCGCGAAAGTCAAGCACACAATATTAAACTGTGCAATCATGGCAATGTCGTAGACGGCACAAATGCTACCTACCTTATCGGTATTCGGTAATCATGCCCGGGAACTTCAAACTACTCGGTCGGGATAATTAACAACGAATATTATTTGTACTTATTCTCTTACATGATAATAATT
Organism: Ophion obscuratus; assembly: GCA_964007375.1. Classification (NCBI taxonomy): domain Eukaryota; kingdom Metazoa; phylum Arthropoda; class Insecta; order Hymenoptera; family Ichneumonidae; genus Ophion; species Ophion obscuratus. The sequence goes on from OZ023319.1 coordinate 5,623,582, forward strand.
ACTCAATATTAATTTGATAACTATGTTCAGAAATTATACATTTCTAGACAATTCTAGGCAAAGACAAAATAACGCGGATTTTTTTTCACACATAATTTTTTTTTGAATATTGGAAAATACCAAAGTTTTTTTATTCCTCCGAGATTATCGACAGCTTTAGTACACACTTTTTGTTCCCAGCGAAATTTCTTTTATCCGGAACGATATTTATTTTTGACAGCTCCTCGGGCCGATATTGAGGTTACGAACGGGGCGCATATGTCTCTAACTTCGCGACACTTCTGCCAACCTGGGCATTGTGATATACCACGATTTACGACGTTGCCAATTCGTTTCGCGTTAAGGGGCTATACCAGTGTGAATTTTTTGGAAGAAAAGTACTCAATTAAATGTTTCGGAAAATTAAGAATATATTTGGCTATATTTGACCTATATTACATAATTTTTTCATAGAAAAATATTGTGATCCAAGCGACTTATGCGCTGCCTTCAAAGGCGCCAAAAAAAAGTTCCTCCACTGCTGACATGATTCCGGCCGATTGAGTAGCTGAAACCGAAAAAGGAACAAATGTCGTTCAACTGGAAGGTGTTTCCTGTACAATGACATAGGATTTTCGAAAAATATCAAAATCTAACAAAATGGCGTAGTTATGAAAAAAGTCCGTTTTCTTGCCTATAAAATGGTCGTTTTTTTCAATGCCAAATCGTCAATTTTCATCCAATCAAAAATATCCTACGTCATTGCAGAGTAAATATATTCAAGAGTACTCAATTAAAAAATCAAGTCTAACGGATAATTGCTCTTCGAGTTACAATGTCAGCAAATTGGGAAAATCTCATTTCGAGAAAAACGCGTTTAAAGATTTAACTATCGATTTTTGCAAGATAAAATTATTACAGATACGGCCTTGAATTTTTTACAGGATATTCTTGAAAGTATAAACTGTCGAAAAAGGCAAAAACATCGATTTTTCAAAAGTGTCACACTGGTATAGCCCCTTAATTGAGCGAGAAAAAGTTATAGAAAATAATTATACAAAGAAACGAAAAAATAGATGTGGAAAACTCATTCGAAAACGCACGTTTAATATGACGATTATTTGAAAGCTAACAGTTGGTAACAGTAAATCAGCTCCGTGTATAAGCATAGAGCGCTCGTACTTCACCCCCGACGGCTAAACCCCATGACAACCTTACAATGTATCTTCATTTTACGTAAATAGATAATTATTTTCATGACCAAAAACGTCACGTCCAATAACGACTCAGATTTTCGCTTGTCTCTTCAACGAAAAAAGAGGACGATTGTCGATAAAAATATAGTGTTTTACGTTTTACGAAATAAATATTTTATCATCGTAGGAAACTCGCGGCCTGAAGGTTATTTTTTTGACGTTACTTCGATTTTGGTATTAATGCAGGCCTGTCCCGAAAGTCTGAAGCATTAATGCATCGAGACAAACCGAGAAAATTTCGGGTTGTCTCGGAAAAAAATTTACATATACAGGGTGTCCCAGAAGTAATGTACGCCCTTCTAGCATCTGGTAGGAAAACAAATTCTGAGACGAAAAGTCCTCAGTTATTTTTTGATCAGACGCATAGATAATTAATTGTGAATTAAAATAAATAGCCAATCAGGTGCGCGCTACAGCGGAAAGGCAGCGTAGAGGGGAGGGATAGGGGAATGCATTGTAATTGCGTGCGCCTGAAAATGTGTGCGGACGGAAAATTCCGAAAGCATGTGTGTGTGTGTGTGTGTGTGTGTGTGTGTGTGTGTGTGTGTGTGTAATTAAGTGTGCGAGTGTGCGTACGCAAGTGTGTGTGTGTGTGTGTGTGTATCCTAGTGGAGTGCATATGCGCACACGCGTGTGTGTTCACTTGCACACATGCTTTCCGAATTTTTCCTCCGCACACATTTTCAGGCGCACGCAATTACAACGCATTCCCCTATCCCTCTCCTCTACGCTGTCTTTTCGCTGTAGCGCGCACCTGATTGGCTATTTATTTTAATTCATAATTACTTATCTATGCGTCTGATCAAAAAATGACTGAGGACTTTTCGTCTCAGAATTTTTTTTCCTACCAGATGCTAGAAGGTCGTACGTTACTTCTGGGACACCCTGTATAGTTTTATCGTTTAAAGAAAAAAAGAAAAGAGATCGAATTTTTGATCGTTGTAAATGTATATCCCGCCTTAAATCACATAGGTAGATCAATTATAGTATGAACATAAGTAGACAATCTACTTAACCAGAATAAAGTAGGTACGTTATTTGTGTACATGATCCCTAGGCATCTTGTACACCTAGAAGGAAATCATCTTGCCCCAAACTCAAATTTTCATTCATTCCTCAGTAACATAGCATATAAGTATTCCACTGTTATCACGCCAACGAAAACCCAAATTGAGCATATTATAAAGCCACAAACACAACGATGATTGCAACTGACAGTATACAATAAAAGTTACCTAAGCTTCGAGTCAACCTTGCCTTAGATCTACAGCTCACAATCTTAATTTTTTTCCGTCAAAACAAGTGCGTCGCTCACACCGCCATCATGAATTGGCTAACGCGGGGGGGGGGGGGGGGGCTATGTTTTATCAAAGGATATCACTAGTTAGCGTTAATAGTTTTGTCGCTATTGAAAATGATCATCTTACCTCATGGGATCAATAGGGCATTACACCCTTTTTTTCAAAGGTGTCTCAATTCGAGCCTTCCGCGGTAATAAACTGCTAGAAATTTTATTTCTATTTCATGAAAACGATAAATGCCATGAAAATGCATTTAAATTTGCTGCTTCGGTTCGTAACGTCACTTGCATAGTAAACATCGACGCTGCGCCAATTGTGAATCGATACATTTTTTTGGTTAAAAGTGAGTTACAATTTCTATCATTGGTGTGCTGTTCCTAAATGTAAGAATCCTAGTGCAAAAACACCGGGAAAGTTGTGGATTGAAATGCGAATTGATATAAATATGAGGAAGGCTTGGTTAAAACTTACGAGAAGAGATCCAAAGTCAAAGTCCGAACGAAAAAACTCATTTGTTCTTTTTTGAAGTACAGATACCGATTTGAAAAATTACAATTAACTATGACAAACGAGAATACAAAATTGTTGACGCTTTCTTTCACAGGTCAGAGAGTAATACGTCTACCGCTTTCTTTGTTCACTATGTCAATGACGTCACCTCGGAATCCATTAAGGCGGCCACCGTTTCGCATGTTCGTTGAACAGATGGAAAAAGTTTAAAAAAATGAATTGTAAAACTTATTTTGTGTTTTTATAAAGAAAAACCAACATTATTCGATTACTTATTGCGAAAAGTGCCTTATTTATACATTCTTAGTATTTTTCTTACATAGAGTAAAATACACTGTAGTCGAATATCCATAAGTTAAATATCCATAATTCGAATATCCATAAGTTAAATATCCATAAGTCGAATATCCATAAGTTAAATATCCATAAGTGGAATATCCATAAGTTAAATATCCATAAGTCGAATATTCATAAGTATAAATATCCATAAGTATAGAGTAGAAATGAGTACCAGAAATGGCGGGAGATAGAGATAAATGAGTTTGTTCGGGTTTATTTTTTGCGTCCGTCTATACTGATTTTTCCACTACTTCCCGCCATTTCTGGCACTCATTTCTACTCTATACTCACTTATTTATGCTTGTGCTTATATTCGACTTACGGATATTCGACTTATGGATATTCGACTTACGGATATTCGACTTAGGGATATTCGACTTATGGATATTCGACTTATGGATATTCACTTACGGATATTCGACTTATGGATATTCACTTACGGATATTCGACTTATGGATATTCACTTATCGATATTCGACTTACGGATATTCGGTTACGGAAATTCGACTTATGGATATTCTACCCCAATCGTAAAATACCCTATTCGTATGTGCGTGCAGACATAGTCCGAACAATCGCGCGTGTCAAATAAAATAACGATATTTTTAGTTTTGTTATTTTCGTCTCGCGATGCGCGTTTTTTGTGCTCTATCTGATAAAGGCCTTCAGTGAGTGATTAACTTTTGTTGTTTTCGTGCGTTCTTGCTGGCAAGTTGACGGCGAGGCTTTCCTGCCGTGTTGCTCATGCGGAAAAAGACACAGATATGGCGGGATACGCGGAGGAAGAGAGGAGGGGGAGGGGGGATAAAGCGAATCGCGTGAACCCCACGATGTCGCAACAAACAGACAAGATACTTTGAAAATAACGAGTTTTAGGTAAACACGTATGGTAGTTCTCCGCGTGACTGAGCTCAGTATTTATGATTAAGGAGGACAACGGTGAAGTTTGCATCGTTGAAATGCAATGAAATTTTTTATTAATTTTTTTATATCTTCATTTTTTTTATCGTCCAAAATCTTATCGTGAAAATTGGGCTGCAGATTTCTGAAAAAAAAAATCGTGCAAAAAGCTTGAGCATTCTGGGTAGCCCAAATATGCCAAAAATAATCGGGTTACTAAGCTTTCGTTGCGTTCTAAACATGCAAATTTCAACATCATTAAGGGGTTAGGCCACTCTAGAGGCCGAAAAAATAGGCTTTTTGGGGATTTTTTTTTCTTCACAAAACTACAAAACTACAAACTTAAAAAATGCAGTTTTGAGATAAACGCTGAACACCCGCCATTTTGAAATTAATCGCTTAAAAAAAATTATTGTATATAATCACTGATATGTATGATAAGCACCCTTTTTTATAATCTCGATTTATTTTGTAGTTTTTCTGAAAAAAAATTCCCAAAAAAGCCTATTTTTTCGGCCTCTAGAATGGCCTAAGGCCTTAAGGAGGTTGGAGCAGTCCAGTTGAGTCAAATGACGGTTTACACTTTTTTGTTTCTATGGACCTTAAAAATGCATACAAGGTATACATTTATTTTGTGGATGTAATTTTTTAAATAAAATATTGGGATGTTGAATAAGTTCCCGCTGTTTTCACCAACTTTGCGGTCATTCAGGTTGGCAGCAATGCTCTTCATTCGCCTCCCAAGATTCGTAATTTTTCATCAAACCTTGATGATTCAATATTGAATATATATATATATATAAACAAAGGTTTAGTTTGTGGTAATTCCTTCTTAGAAATAGTTTATATCGGTGCTAAATAGCAAACAAAATTACATCGCCCGTCGTATGAAAGTCTTGCCCATCTAACCGCATGTAAAATTACATTCATTAAACTATTTTTTTCCTCTGGGGTTTTGTGGTGAAAGCATAAAAAAAAATTCTCTACGTCTCAGTATAGTCTAGACAATAACGTATATTTTTTTCTAAATTTAATCTTTGTAGCTCACGCTCCAACCTCCTTACTATGTCCACAAATACCTTTTTCACATATATATGTCGTACGATCTCAGGTTGAAGTACCTAAAGGGTGAAACTTTGCAAAGACCCCCCTTGAGACGATCTAAGAGGATGCCCCAAAGGATTTATCCCTCCTAGCAATACCTCTCGAAATAATGAACTTTTAAATTTATTCCTTTTAAGGAGGTACGGTGATGACCACGCTAGTAAACTAAGAGTCTATTTTTCGCCATAATACCGCTACGTTTTAGACATATGTGTGTGGCCTATATTTCGAGAAATATTTTTTAAGCATTGAATTTCAAGCTACTTATTATTTTTATAATATGAAAACAAACGTAATAATCTACTACTCGACTTCAGTAGTACGCCATATCGTCGACGTTTAGCATCTTTGCATTTTCGATAGCTGTCATCGGTCCCACGCGCTCGGCTTATTAATTTTGGTAGCCGGTAAACATGGAGAATGAAAATAAGTACTGTAGAAGTTTATCAAGAGAGTAACAGGATTGTACCTGAAGTCCAGTTTAGAGACAAAGGTAGATTCTGTCGGACAAGAATTAGAGAGTGAAAAGATGATATTGCGAATGCAAATGAAAAACGTCGCGTTGACGTTAACCTCAATATCCAATGTCCAATCTGTCCGAAGTCAAAACATATTTCATCGATTGTTATGTTATTTTTCTCTTTCCTAATTTTCACAATATTTGCAGATATAAAAACGAACGTTCATTTTATATGACGGTTTTTCCATGCTGAATTTACATATAAATGCGTTGTATGCATGTCGCCAGAAAGATTGAGATGCCTTAGCTATACATAAAAGAACTTTGAGTAAATATCGACGAAAGGCCTTTTATAATCGATTAAAAAACGTACGGCTTCACACAACCATATTTTTAATTCGCGTTGAAAATATCCCATGGAAGAATCAAATTTGCGCGGGTATCCGGCGTTGCCACACTTCGAGCAAGATGGCTGCGGTTACGTCACGAGACGTCTCTCTCGCCGAATGCTTCGGTTTTTCGCGACTTTATTTCTAAATTTATTGCTTATTTCTGCGGTGAGCTTTCCAATTCAAGTTGCCTTATTGATCACAACGAACGAACGAACGCAACCGTCAGTTTTTTTTACGCGTGTCTTGGCTCCAAGTAGCACCAAAAAATCGATATATGAGAGGACAGGCACATTTTGTCGTCTACGTGTGACTAATTGACCAACTTTAACAATTAATAACTCGGAAACTGTACGGTAAATCTCGCGGAAACTCCGCATACGCATGGACGAAGCTCTCGACAATGTTATTAAAAAAAATCGGGCTTTTATCTTGGACTCGCTCTAATCACCGTACCTCCTTAACGCGCTGCCATCTAGTAATCTGCGTTCCGACTATATCTATACGAGCAATCGCGGTCTCCGCTTTGTGCGGATCTTCGCCTCGCATGTGCATTAGCTCTGCTCGTATCCCCTCCACACTACGCGTAAGCTATACGAAGATCCGCACAAAGCGGAGAGCGCGATAACTCGTATAGGTATAGTTACGACGTAGCCTACTATGTATAGATATAATAGGAGCGCAGTAAGATAAATAACTTTGGAAATTCAATATTTCGAAGAGTATTGCGAGCCGCAAAAAATCCTTTCAAAGATTGTCTTACAAGGTCAAAAGGAAGGTCTGCGCAAAGTTTCAGCACGATCAGAGGCTTGTCCTCTTCGGAATTCCATTCCGATCATACTACGCCGAGTCCACGCAAGTGTCTGTAATAAAGTAGGATACAGAAAAAAATCATACGAATTCCTTTTACGATTTCTTTCTACCTCCTTCGTCTCTTTGACGTCCCTTTTTTCCTCTACTCGATTTAATCGAACGTCGTACGCCTGTGATAAGTTCACTACGATGCTCATGAGAGGAGATCGGGGAGGGGGGCTCATCGCAATGAACTCCCTAGTGTGATCGTTACACTCTCCTATGAGAGGCCGATCAAAGTCGAATACCCCGCCATTATCCGGATGGGAGAGATTGTATGTGCGAGAGACGAGCGAAGACGCCGGGAGCGCTCTCTCTCTCTCTCTTTTTCTCTCTCGTATTGCGTAGTACGTACATAGTATATGCGCTTGAATGGATTACGTCACGCGGGTGGCGAGCGTGCGTCGACTCCCGCGCGCGCTCTGTCACTCTCCCTCGCTCTACCGTGAGGTAGCTCTACCCCCTCACTCCGTCTCTTTCGCTCTCACGTGTTTTCGCTCCGTCTCTTTCGCTCCCACGCGCTTTCGCTCTGTCTCCTTTGCTCTCACGTGCTTTCGCTGCGTCTCTTTCGTTCTCACGTCCTTTCGCTCCGTCTCTTTCGCTCTCACGCGCCACCGCGGACTGGAGGGGGGAGCGCACCGGGGCACGGCGTGAGGGGCATGGCTCTAGACGGTGGGGAGCGACGAGGGCATACACACGACGCGCAGTGTTTACGATGCTTGCGCCCAATGATCCCGACCCTTGTGCTCCATTCTCCGCGTCAAGCCGCCGCAATATTTCGCGCATTATTTTTTAATCTCTCCGTTAATTCGCACCGCACTCTCTTCCATGCACCATACTCACTCGGCCACAAAAAAAAACCCGAAAAAATAAAAAGAGTATGGTGCCGTCTTAATGCGAAAATAAACAAAGCGAGAATAAAACTGAGAATTTCAATGTTTGCGAATTGGTAGGCAGCGGCGACACCGGCGCAGAAAATGGACGACGGGGGATAAAACGATGCTTAATCATACGTACGACATACGTTGAACCCAAACAAAATTGAGAACCCAAGAAACTGATGGTGTTGAAGTTTACATCGTTGAAATGCAACGAAAAATCTTGATTTTTGTAAAATTTAAAAAAAACGTTTTTTCTCCTCAAGTTTGGGTTATAGATCCTGAATAAGGATTTTCAAAAATGTTTTAGTGATTTTGGGAGCCCAAAGGTGCAAAAAAATAGATTGGGCAGTAGGAAAAAATAGAGCGCACGGCTGACGCAATTCTATGTTGGAATGAGAGTGGGAAAAATGTAGAAAATGATGGATCGCGAAAAAAAATGGTCACATCTATATACTTATATTCATAATCTTGAATCAACCTCTCCGCCTACACACACACACACACACGTGTGTGTGTATAAGGTATATCTTGACCTTGAAATATGTTATAGAGGAGACATCCCGAACAAGTTTATATTAATGGATATTCATACGAGTCCACGTGAATCCGATGGACTTTTTCTCTGACCCCCGCAAATTCGATTTATTTTTTTTATCTGACTCTATTGACTCTAAAAGACGCGCTGATTTTTTTTACATTTTTCGAAACGACCCCTAGTCGAAAAGAAAAAAATTCTCCGAAAAAAAACGCCCCGCTTTAAAAGTCTGAAAAAATTCCCAAAAATGCGTGATTATATGTGAAAATTTTCAAGCTATCACCCACAGTGGAATTGCGATTTTTTCTGTGCTTTCTGAGCGATTAACGTTGAAAAAATCCGAAAAATTGACTGCTAACTGTTCATGGTCCATGATTGTGAATTGCTTATTCAAAAATGGTCAAAAAAATTCATTGTGGTTTTCACAATATTCAAGTATCCGCCCGAAGTAAGCGGTTCTTGAATTTCTTCGGATTTTTTAAAACGTTAATCGCTCAGAAAGCACAGAAAAAATCATACTTCCACTGCGGATGATAGCTTGAAATTTGTTACATATAATCACGCATTTTTGGGACTTTTTTCTGATTTTTAAATCGGGGTGTTTTTTTCTCCGATTTTTTTTTTTGACTAAGAGTTGTTTCGAAAAATGTAAAAAAAATCAGGGTGATTTTTAGAGTCAATGGAATCAGATTAAAAAAAAAGGATAAATCGAATTGGCAGGGGTCAGGGAAAAAGTCCACCGGATTCACGTGGAATACCCCATATATATAACACATCAAATACACACCTATGTTTGAGTATTTAAAAACGCGATAATTTCTAGCTGTCCAATCTGTGTAGTCGCGTAGTAGCATATAGTAGGACATGATCTGACTTGTCGACAGTTGCAGGACTATCCATTCATAACATTATCCCCTTTATGTGTGTACACCCAGATAGACGGATGTACCTCATATTGGCATCATATGTACATCATCACTGCAGCATAGAAAGTCTCACAGCTGTGTATCCCTTATGAGTGCTCCCGTTGAAGTCATATTTGCATCACATGATGATTCACAATAATACATCCAAATGAAGCAAAGTTGTTCTCACGCGAATATGCATGCAGTGAATTCATCATTCATCATAACAATAAGTGAGGGCATATGGGGCTCATATGGGTGTCAACGGCGTGAAGAAATTGCAGTGCTCATACGGAGCTCATATTAGCGACATGGCGTGACGTAACTATGCTATGCATACTGAGCTCATATTAGCGGCATGGCGTGACGTAACTATGATGTGCTCATACGGAGCTCATATTAGCGGCATGGCGTGACGTAACTATGCTGTGCTCATATGGAGTTCATATGAGTGTCATAGGGGTGGTAAATACAAAAATCAAAAAATGATGATTAAAAAAATCTGGTTGGATTTTTATATCCATACACTTTATTCGTGTTCTACCTATATGATAAATGGATTAAAACGTATCCTGCCTAGTTAAATTTTGTATCTACCTACGGCTTAAACCTACGTCTTCTAATTCGAGAGCTGAGCGCGCTACCTACCTAGCCATTCTAACACTTGTGCAAACTTTCTTTGTGTCTGCCTATTTGTATCATTCTGGATTTGTATGCATATCGCCGTCATATTGCGCTCATCGAACGTATCACTTAGAAATATGCATATCGCCGTCATAGATGTATCACTGAGAAACACGCATGTCGCCGTCATATTGCGCTCATGGGATGTATCACTGAGAAATATGCATATCGCCGTCATATTGCGCCTCACCGAATGTATCATTGAAAACATGCATATTGCCGTCATGGAATGCATTTGTAAACGACATATTGAGATCAAAATGCTTTGTACATTCACTATACTAAATGAGTTCACGGCTTTGCGTCATGACATGTAGTTCATATGCTGTAAAATGTGCTTCATCAATTGTAAGCACGCGTGTGATGAGATGACTGTCTATCTGGACACACACAATTATATAATTATATTTTTATAACATATATAACATATATATAACCCATTCATTACACACCCTAGGTTTGAGTATTCAAAAATGCGATAATTTCTAGTGGTCCAATGTGTATAGTCGCCAAGCAATTCCGCACCGTACTGTTTTTTGTCGTCGTAGTATGTCAGACCAGACACACATACACACACACATACGACCGCAAGAGAAGCGAACCACGCGCTCTA